>CAXIES010000611.1:0-240898 GCA_964023965.1 Melinopterus prodromus | reverse complement strand
AAAACTCCGGGTAAAATTACGAACCCAATTAAAAAGTCCGGGTAAAATTACGAACCCAACTAAAACTCCGGGTAAAAAATACGAACCCAACTAAAAAGTCCGGATAAAATTACGAACCCAAGTAAAACTCCGGGTAAAATTACGAACCCAACTAAAACTCCGGGTATAAAATACGAACCCAACTAAAAAGTCCGGGTAAAATTACGAACCCAACTAAAACTCCGGGTAAAATTACGAACCCAACTAAAACTCCGCGTAAAAAATACGAACCCAACTAAAAAGTCCGGGTAAAATTACGAACCCAACTAAAAAGTCCGGGTAAAATTACGAACCCAACTAAAACTCCGGGTAAAATTACGAACCCAACTAAAAGTCCGGGTAAAAAATACGAACCCAACTAAAAAGTCCGGGTAAAATTACGAACCCAACTAAAACTCCGGGTAAAATTACGAACCCAACTAAAACTCCGCGTAAAAAATACGAACCCAACTAAAAAGTCCGGGTAAAATTACGAACCCAACTAAAAAGTCCGGGTAAAATTACGAACCCAACTAAAACTCCGGGTAAAATTACGAACTCAACTAAAACTCCGGGTAAAATTACGAACCCAACTAAAACTCCGGGTAAAATTACGAACCCAACTAAAAGTCCGGGTAAAAAATACGAACCCAACTAAAAAGTCCGGGTAAAATTACGAACCCAAGTAAAACTCCGGGTAAAATTACGAACCCAACTAAAACTCCGGGTAAAATTACGAACCCAACTAAAAAGTCCGGGTAAAAAATACGAACCCAACTAAAAAGTCCGGGTAAAATTACGAACCCAACTAAAACTCCGGGTAAAATTACGAACCCAACTAAAACTCCGGGTATAAAATACGAACCCAACTAAAAAGTCCGGGTAAAATTACGAACCCAACTAAAAAGTCCGGGTAAAATTACGAACCCAACTAAAACTCCGGGTAAAATTACGAACTCAACTAAAACTCCGGGTAAAATTACGAACCCAACTAAAACTCCGGGTAAAAGATACGAACCCAACTAAAAAGTCCGGGTAAAATTACGAACCCAACTAAAACTCCGGGTAAAATTACGAACCCAACTAAAACTCCGGGTAAAATTACGAACCCAAGTAAAACTCCGGGTAAAATTACGAACCCAACTAAAACTCCGGGTAAAATTACGAACCCAACTAAAACTCCGGGTAAAATTACGAACCCAACTAAAAGTCCGGGTAAAAATACGAACCCAACTAAAAAGTCCGGGTAACTCAAGACTCCGGGTAAAATTACGAACCCAACTAAAACTCCGGGTAAAATTACGAACCCAACTAAAACTCCGGGTAAAATTACGAACACAACTAAAAAGTCCGGGTAAAATTACGAACCCAACTAAAAAGTCCGGGTAAAATTACGAACCCAACTAAAAAGTCCGGGTAAAATTACGAACCCAACTAAAACTCCTGGTAAAATTACGAACTCAACTAAAACTCCGGGTAAAAATACGAACCCAACTAAAACTCCGGGTAAAAGATACAAACCCAATTAAAACTCCGGGTAAAAAATACGAACCCAACTAAAACTCCGGGTAAAATTACGAACCCAATTAAAAAGTCCGGGTAAAATTACGAACCCAACTAAAACTCCGGGTAAAAAATACGAACCCAACTAAAAAGTCCGGATAAAATTACGAACCCAAGTAAAACTCCGGGTAAAATTACGAACCCAACTAAAACTCCGGGTATAAAATACGAACCCAACTAAAAAGTCCGGGTAAAATTACGAACCCAACTAAAACTCCGGGTAAAATTACGAACCCAACTAAAACTCCGCGTAAAAAATACGAACCCAACTAAAAAGTCCGGGTAAAATTACGAACCCAACTAAAAAGTCCGGGTAAAATTACGAACCCAACTAAAACTCCGGGTAAAATTACGAACTCAACTAAAACTCCGGGTAAAATTACGAACCCAACTAAAACTCCGGGTAAAATTACGAACCCAACTAAAAGTCCGGGTAAAAAATACGAACCCAACTAAAAAGTCCGGGTAAAATTACGAACCCAAGTAAAACTCCGGGTAAAATTACGAACCCAACTAAAACTCCGGGTAAAATTACGAACCCAACTAAAAAGTCCGGGTAAAAAATACGAACCCAACTAAAAAGTCCGGGTAAAATTACGAACCCAACTAAAACTCCGGGTAAAATTACGAACCCAACTAAAACTCCGGGTATAAAATACGAACCCAACTAAAAAGTCCGGGTAAAATTACGAACCCAACCAAAAAGTCCGGGTAAAATTACGAACCCAACTAAAACTCCGGGTAAAATTACGAACTCAACTAAAACTCCGGGTAAAATTACGAACCCAACTAAAACTCCGGGTAAAATTACGAACCAACTAAAAGTCCGGGTAAAAAATACGAACCCAACTAAAAAGTCCGGGTAAAATTACGAACCCAACTAAAACTCCGGGTAAAATTACGAACCCAACTAAAACTCCGGGTAAAATTACGAACCCAAGTAAAACTCCGGGTAAAATTACGAACCCAACTAAAACTCCGGGTAAAATTACGAACCCAACTAAAACTCCGGGTAAAATTACGAACCCAACTAAAAGTCCGGGTAAAAATACGAACCCAACTAAAAAGTCCGGGTAACTCAAGACTCCGGGTAAAATTACGAACCCAACTAAAACTCCGGGTAAAATTACGAACCCAACTAAAAGTCCGGGTAAAAAATACGAACCCAACTAAAAGGTCCGGGTAAAATTACGAACCCAACTAAAACTCCGGGTAAAATTATGAACCCAACTAAAAGTCCGGGTAAAAAATTCGAACCCAACTAAAAAGTCCGGGTAAAATTACGAACCCAACTAAAACTCCCGGTAAAATTACGAACACAACTAAAAAGTCCGGGTAAAATTACGAACCCAACTAAAAAGTCCGGGTAAAATTACGAACCCAACTAAAAAGTCCGGGTAAAATTACGAACCCAACTAAAACTCCGGGTAAAATTACGAACTCAACTAAAACTCCGGGTAAAAATACGAACCCAACTAAAACTCCGGGTAAAAGATACAAACCCAATTAAAACTCCGGGTAAAAAATACGAACCCAACTAAAACTCCGGGTAAAATTACGAACCCAATTAAAAAGTCCGGGTAAAATTACGAACCCAACTAAAACTCCGGGTAAAAAATACGAACCCAACTAAAAAGTCCGGATAAAATTACGAACCCAAGTAAAACTCCGGGTAAAACTACGAACCCAACTAAAACTCCGGGTATAAAATACGAACCCAACTAAAACTCCGGGTAAAATTACGAACCCAAGTAAAACTCCGGGTAAAATTACGAACCCAACTAAAACTCCGGGTAAAATTACGAACCCAAGTAAAAGTCCGGGTAAAAATACGAACCCAACTAAAAAGTCCGGGTAAAATTACGAACCCAACTAAAAGTCCGGGTAAATAATACGAACCCAACTAAAAAGTCCGGGTAAAATTACGAACCCAAGTAAAACTCCGGGTAAAATTACGAACCCAACTAAAACTCCGGGTAAAATTACGAACCCAACTAAAAAGTCCGGGTAAAAAATACGAACCCAACTAAAAAGTCCGGGTAAAATTACGAACCCAACTAAAACTCCGGGTAAAATTACGAACCCAACTAAAACTCCGGGTATAAAATACGAACCCAACTAAAAAGTCCGGGTAAAATTACGAACCCAACTAAAAAGTCCTGGTAAAATTACGAACCCAACTAAAACTCCGGGGAAAATTACGAACTCAACTAAAACTCCGGGGAAAATTACGAACCCAACTAAAAGTCCGGGTAAAATTACGAACCCAACTAAAAGTCCGGGTAAAAAATACGAACCCAACTAAAAAGTCCGGGTAAAATTACGAACCCAACTAAAACTCCGGGTAAAATTACGAACCCAACTAAAACTCCGGGTAAAATTACGAACCCAAGTAAAACTCCGGGTAAAATTACGAACCCAACTAAAACTCCGGGTAAAATTACCAACACAACTAAAACTCCGGGTAAAAATACGAACCCAGCTAAAACTCCGGGTAAAAAATACGAACCCAACTAAAACTCCGGGTAAAATTACGAACCCAACTAAAAGTCCGGGTAAAAAATACGAACCCAACTAAAAAGTCCGGGTAAAATTACGAACCCAACTAAAACTCCGGGTAAAATTACGAACCCAACTAAAACTCCGGGTAAAAAATACGAACCCAACTGAAAAGTCCGGGTAAAATTACGAACCCAACTAAAAAGTCCGGGTAAATTACGAACCCAACTAAAACTCCGGGTAAAATTACGAACTCAACTAAAACTCCGGGTAAAATTACGAACCCAACTAAAACTCCGGGTAAAAAATACGAACCAAACAAAAAAGTCCGGGTAACATTTAGAACCCAACTAAAAAAATACGAACCCAACTAAAACTCCGGGCAAAAATACTAACCCAACTAAAAAGTCCGGGTAAAAAATACGAACCCAACTAAAACTCCGGGTAAAAATACGAACCCAACTAAAACTCCGGGTTAAAATACGAACCCAACTAAAACTCCGGGTAAAAAATACGAACCCAACTAAAACTCCGGGTAAAAATACGAACCCAACTAAAACTCCGGGTAAAAATACGAACCCAACTAAAACTCCGGGTAAAAAATACGAACCCAACTAAAACTCCGGCTAAAAAATACGAACCCAACTAAAACTCCGGGCAAAAATACTAACCCAACTAAAAAGTCCGGGTAAAAAACACGAACCCAACTAAAACTCCGGGTAAAAATACGAACCCAACTAAAACTCCGGGTAAAAATACGAACCCAACTAAAACTCCGGGTAAAAATACGAACCCAACTAAAACTCCGGGTAAAAATACGAACCCAACTAAAAAGTCCGGTAAAAAATATGAACCCAACCAAAACTCCGGGTAAAATTACCAACACAACTAAAACTCCGGGTAAAAATACGAACCCAACTAAAACTCCGGGTAAAAAATACGAACCCAACTAAAACTCCGGGTAATATTACGAACCCAACTAAAAGTCCGGGTAAAAAATACGAACCCAACTAAAAAGTCCGGGTAAAATTACGAACCCAACTAAAACTCCGGGTAAAATTACGAACCCAACTAAAACTCCGGGTAAAATTACGAACCCAACTAAAAGTCCGGGTAAAAAATACGAACCCAACTAAAAAGTCCGGGTAAAATTACGAACCCAACTAAAAGTCCGGGTAAAAAATACGAACCCAACTAAAAAGTCCGGGTAAAATTACGAACCCAAGTGAAACTCCGGGTAAAATTACGAACCCAACTAAAACTCCGGGTAAAATTACGAACCCAACTAAAAGTCCGGGTAAAAATACGAACCCAACTAAAAAGTCCGGGTAAAATTACGAACCCAACTAAAAGTCCGGGTAAAAAATACGAACCCAACTAAAAAGTCCGGGTAAAATTACGAACCCAAGTAATACTCCGGGTAAAATTACGAACCCAACTAAAACCCCGGGTAAAATTACGAACCCAACTAAAAAGTCCGGGTAAAATTACGAACCCAAATAAAAAGTCCGGGTAAAATTACGAACCCAACTAAAACTCCGGGTGAAATTACGAACTCAACTAAAACTCCGGGTAAAATTACGAACCCAACTAAAACTCCGGTTAAAATTACGAACCCAACTAAAAGTCCGGGTAAAATTACGAACCCAACTAAAACTCCGGGT
Organism: Melinopterus prodromus; assembly: GCA_964023965.1. Taxonomy (NCBI): domain Eukaryota; kingdom Metazoa; phylum Arthropoda; class Insecta; order Coleoptera; family Scarabaeidae; genus Melinopterus; species Melinopterus prodromus. The sequence continues at coordinate 235,154 of CAXIES010000611.1, read as the reverse complement.
AGAATTACGAACCCAACTAAAACTCCGGGTAAAATTACGAACCCAACTAAAACTCCGGGTAAAATTACGAACCCAACTAAAACTCCGGGTAAAATTACGAACCCAACTAAAACTCCGGGTAAAATTACGAACCCAACTAAAAGTCCGGGTAAAAAATACGAACCCAACTAAAAAGTCCGGGTAAAAAATACGAACCCAACTAAAAAGTCCGGGTAAAATTACGAACCCAACTAAAACTCCGGGTAAAAAATACGAACCCAACTAAAAAGTCCGGGTAAAATTACGAACCCAAGTAAAACTCCGGGTAAAATTACGAACCCAACTAAAACTCCGGGTAAAATTACGAACCCAACTAAAAGTCCGGGTAAAAAATACGAACCCAACTAAAAAGTCCGGGTAAAATTACGAACCCAACTAAAAGTCCGGGTAAAAAATACGAACCCAACTAAAAAGTCCGGGTAAAATTACGAACCCAAGTGACACTCCGGGTAAAATTACGAACCCAACTAAAACTCCGGGTAAAATTACGAACCCAACTAAAAGTCCGGGTAAAAAATACGAACCCAACTAAAAAGTCCGGGTAAAATTACGAACCCAACTAAAAGTCCGGGTAAAAAATACGAACCCAACTAAAAAGTCCGGGTAAAATTACGAACCCAAGTAAAACTCCGGGTAAAATTACGAACTCAACTAAAACTCCGGGTAAAATTGCGAACCCAACTAAAAAGTCCGGGTAAAATTACGAACCCAAATAAAAAGTCCGGGTAAAATTACGAACCCAACTAAAACTCCAGGTAAAATTACGAACTCAACTGAAACTCCGGGTAAAATTACGAACCCAACTAAAACTCCGGGTAAAATTACGAACCCAACTAAAAGTCCGGGTAAAAAATACGAACCCAACTAAAAAGTCCGGGTAGAATTACGAACCCAACTAAAACTCCGGGTAAAATTACGAACCCAACTAAAACTCCGGGTAAAATTACGAACCCAACTAAAACTCGGGGTAAAATTACGAACCCAACTAAAACTCCGGGTAAAATTACGAACCCAACTAAAAAGTCCGGGTAAAATTACGAACCCAACTAAAACTCCGGGTAAAAAATACGAACCAAACAAAAAAGTCCGGGTAACATTTAGAACCCAACTAAAAAAATACGAACCCAACTAAAACTCCGGGCAAAAATACTAACCCAACTAAAAAGTCCGGGTAAAAAATACGTACCCAACTAGAACTCCGGGTAAAAAATACGAACCCAACTAAAACTCCGGGTAAAAATACGAACCCAACTAAAACTCCGGGTAAAAAATACGAACCCAACTAAAACTCCGGGTAAAAATACGAACCCAACTAAAACTCCGGGTAAAAATACGAACCCAACTAAAACTCCGGGTAAAAAATACGAACCCAACTAAAACTCCGGCTAAAAAATACGAACCCAACTAAAACTCCGGGCAAAAATACTAACCCAACTAAAAAGTCCGGGTAAAAAACACGAACCCAACTAAAACTCCGGGTAAAAATACGAACCCAACTAAAACTCCGGGTAAAAATACGAACCCAACTAAAACTCCGGGTAAAAATACGAACCCAACTAAAACTCCGGGTAAAAATACGAACCCAACTAAAAAGTCCGGTAAAAAATATGAACCCAACCAAAACTCCGGGTAAAATTACGAACCCAACTAAAACTCCGGGTAAAAAATACGAACCCAACTAAAAAGTCCGGGTAAAATTACGAACCCAACTAAAACTCCGGGTAAAATTACGAACCCAACTAAAACTCCGGGTAAAAAATACGAACCCAACTGAAAAGTCCGGGTAAAATTACGAACCCAACTAAAAAGTCCGGGTAAAATTACGAACCCAACTAAAGCTCCGGGTAAAATTACGAACTCAACTAAAACTCCGGGTAAAATTACGAACCCAACTAAAACTCCGGGTAAAATTACGAACCCAACTAAAACTCCGGGTAAAATTACGAACCCAAGTAAAACTCCGGGTAAAATTACGAACCCAAGTAAAACTCCGGGTAAAATTACGAACCCAACTAAAACTCCGGGTAAAATTACGAACCCAACTAAAACTCCGGGTAAAATTACGAACCCAACTAAAAGTCCGGGTAAAAATACGAACCCAACTAAAAAGTCCGGATAACACAAGACTCCGGGTAAACGTACGAACCCAACTAAAACTCCGGGTAAAATTACGAACCCAACTAAAACTCCGGGTAAAATTACGAACCCAACTAAAAGTCCGGGTACAAAATACGAACCCAACTAAAAGGTCCGGGTAAAATTACGAACACAACTAAAAGTCCGGGTACAAAATACGAACCCAACTAAAAGGTCCGGGTAAAATTACGAACCCAACTAAAACTCCGGGTAAAATTATGAACCCAACTAAAAGTCCGGGTAAAAAATTCGAACACAACTAAAAAGTTCGGGTAAAATTACGTACCCAACTAAAAAGTCCGGGTAAAATTACGAACCCAACTAAAAAGTCCGGGTAAAATTACGAACCCAACTAAAAAGTCCGGGTAAAATTACGAACCCAACTAAAACTCCGGGTAAAATTACGAACTCAACTAAAGCTCCGGGTAAAATTACGAACCCAACTAAAACTCCGGGTAAAATTACGAACCCAATTAAAAGTCCGGGTAAAAAATACGAACCCAACTAAAAAGTCCGGGTAAAATTACGAACCCAACTAAAACTCCGGGTAAAATTACGAACCCAACTAAAACTCCGTGTAAAATTACGAACCCAAGTAAAACTCCGGGTAAAATTACGAACCCAAGTAAAACTCCGGGTAAAATTACGAACCCAACTAAGACTCCGGGTGAAATTACGAATCCAACTAAAACACCGGGTAAAATTACGAACCCAACAAAAAGTCCGGGTAAAAAATACGAACCCAACTAAAAAGTCCGGGTAAAATTACGAAACCAAGTAAAACTCCGGGTAAAATTACGAACCCAACTAAAACGCCGGGTAAAATTACGAACCCAACTAAAAAGTCCGGGTAAAATTACGAACCCAAATAAAAAGTCCGGGTAAAATTACTAACCCAACTAAAACTCCGGGTAAAATTACGAACTCAACTAAAACTCCGGGTAAAATTACGAACCCAACTAAAACTCCGGGTAAAATTACGAGCCCAACTAAAAGTCCGGGTAAAAAATACGAACCCAACTAAAAAGTCCGGGTAAAATTACAAACCCAACTAAAACTCCGGGTAAAATTACGAACCCAACTAAAACTCCGGGTAACATTACGAACCCAACTAAAACTCCAGGTAAAATTACGAACCCAACTAAAACTCCGGGTAAAATTACGAACCCAACTAAAAAGTGCGGGTAAAATTACGAACCCAACTAAAACTCCGGGTAAAAAATACGAACCAAACAAAAAAGTCCGAGTAACATTTAGAACCCAACTAAAACTCCGGGTAAAAAATACGAACCCAACTGAAAAGTCCGGGTAAAATTACGAACCCAACTAAAAAGTCCGGGTAAATTACGAACCCAACTAAAACTCCGGGTAAAATTACGAACTCAACTAAAACTCCGGGTAAAATTACGAACCCAACTAAAACTCCGGGTAAAAAATACGAACCAAACAAAAAAGTCCGGGTAACATTTAGAACCCAACTAAAAAAATACGAACCCAACTAAAACTCCGGGCAAAAATACTAACCCAACTAAAAAGTCCGGGTAAAAAATACGAACCCAACTAAAACTCCGGGTAAAAATACGAACCCAACTAAAACTCCGGGTTAAAATACGAACCCAACTAAAACTCCGGGTAAAAAATACGAACCCAACTAAAACTCCGGGTAAAAATACGAACCCAACTAAAACTCCGGGTAAAAATACGAACCCAACTAAAACTCCGGGTAAAAAATACGAACCCAACTAAAACTCCGGCTAAAAAATACGAACCCAACTAAAACTCCGGGCAAAAATACTAACCCAACTAAAAAGTCCGGGTAAAAAACACGAACCCAACTAAAACTCCGGGTAAAAATACGAACCCAACTAAAACTCCGGGTAAAAATACGAACCCAACTAAAACTCCGGGTAAAAATACGAACCCAACTAAAACTCCGGGTAAAAATACGAACCCAACTAAAAAGTCCGGTAAAAAATATGAACCCAACCAAAACTCCGGGTAAAATTACCAACACAACTAAAACTCCGGGTAAAAATACGAACCCAACTAAAACTCCGGGTAAAAAATACGAACCCAACTAAAACTCCGGGTAATATTACGAACCCAACTAAAAGTCCGGGTAAAAAATACGAACCCAACTAAAAAGTCCGGGTAAAATTACGAACCCAACTAAAACTCCGGGTAAAATTACGAACCCAACTAAAACTCCGGGTAAAATTACGAACCCAACTAAAAGTCCGGGTAAAAAATACGAACCCAACTAAAAAGTCCGGGTAAAATTACGAACCCAACTAAAAGTCCGGGTAAAAAATACGAACCCAACTAAAAAGTCCGGGTAAAATTACGAACCCAAGTGAAACTCCGGGTAAAATTACGAACCCAACTAAAACTCCGGGTAAAATTACGAACCCAACTAAAAGTCCGGGTAAAAATACGAACCCAACTAAAAAGTCCGGGTAAAATTACGAACCCAACTAAAAGTCCGGGTAAAAAATACGAACCCAACTAAAAAGTCCGGGTAAAATTACGAACCCAAGTAATACTCCGGGTAAAATTACGAACCCAACTAAAACCCCGGGTAAAATTACGAACCCAACTAAAAAGTCCGGGTAAAATTACGAACCCAAATAAAAAGTCCGGGTAAAATTACGAACCCAACTAAAACTCCGGGTGAAATTACGAACTCAACTAAAACTCCGGGTAAAATTACGAACCCAACTAAAACTCCGGTTAAAATTACGAACCCAACTAAAAGTCCGGGTAAAATTACGAACCCAACTAAAACTCCGGGTAGAATTACGAACCCAACTAAAACTCCGGGTAAAATTACGAACCCAACTAAAACTCCGGGTAAAATTACGAACCCAACTAAAACTCCGGGTAAAATTACGAACCCAACTAAAACTCCGGGTAAAATTACGAACCCAACTAAAAGTCCGGGTAAAAAATACGAACCCAACTAAAAAGTCCGGGTAAAAAATACGAACCCAACTAAAAAGTCCGGGTAAAATTACGAACCCAACTAAAACTCCGGGTAAAAAATACGAACCCAACTAAAAAGTCCGGGTAAAATTACGAACCCAAGTAAAACTCCGGGTAAAATTACGAACCCAACTAAAACTCCGGGTAAAATTACGAACCCAACTAAAAGTCCGGGTAAAAAATACGAACCCAACTAAAAAGTCCGGGTAAAATTACGAACCCAACTAAAAGTCCGGGTAAAAAATACGAACCCAACTAAAAAGTCCGGGTAAAATTACGAACCCAAGTGACACTCCGGGTAAAATTACGAACCCAACTAAAACTCCGGGTAAAATTACGAACCCAACTAAAAGTCCGGGTAAAAAATACGAACCCAACTAAAAAGTCCGGGTAAAATTACGAACCCAACTAAAAGTCCGGGTAAAAAATACGAACCCAACTAAAAAGTCCGGGTAAAATTACGAACCCAAGTAAAACTCCGGGTAAAATTACGAACTCAACTAAAACTCCGGGTAAAATTGCGAACCCAACTAAAAAGTCCGGGTAAAATTACGAACCCAAATAAAAAGTCCGGGTAAAATTACGAACCCAACTAAAACTCCAGGTAAAATTACGAACTCAACTGAAACTCCGGGTAAAATTACGAACCCAACTAAAACTCCGGGTAAAATTACGAACCCAACTAAAAGTCCGGGTAAAAAATACGAACCCAACTAAAAAGTCCGGGTAGAATTACGAACCCAACTAAAACTCCGGGTAAAATTACGAACCCAACTAAAACTCCGGGTAAAATTACGAACCCAACTAAAACTCGGGGTAAAATTACGAACCCAACTAAAACTCCGGGTAAAATTACGAACCCAACTAAAAAGTCCGGGTAAAATTACGAACCCAACTAAAACTCCGGGTAAAAAATACGAACCAAACAAAAAAGTCCGGGTAACATTTAGAACCCAACTAAAAAAATACGAACCCAACTAAAACTCCGGGCAAAAATACTAACCCAACTAAAAAGTCCGGGTAAAAAATACGTACCCAACTAGAACTCCGGGTAAAAAATACGAACCCAACTAAAACTCCGGGTAAAAATACGAACCCAACTAAAACTCCGGGTAAAAAATACGAACCCAACTAAAACTCCGGGTAAAAATACGAACCCAACTAAAACTCCGGGTAAAAATACGAACCCAACTAAAACTCCGGGTAAAAAATACGAACCCAACTAAAACTCCGGCTAAAAAATACGAACCCAACTAAAACTCCGGGCAAAAATACTAACCCAACTAAAAAGTCCGGGTAAAAAACACGAACCCAACTAAAACTCCGGGTAAAAATACGAACCCAACTAAAACTCCGGGTAAAAATACGAACCCAACTAAAACTCCGGGTAAAAATACGAACCCAACTAAAACTCCGGGTAAAAATACGAACCCAACTAAAAAGTCCGGTAAAAAATATGAACCCAACCAAAACTCCGGGTAAAATTACGAACCCAACTAAAACTCCGGGTAAAAAATACGAACCCAACTAAAAAGTCCGGGTAAAATTACGAACCCAACTAAAACTCCGGGTAAAATTACGAACCCAACTAAAACTCCGGGTAAAAAATACGAACCCAACTGAAAAGTCCGGGTAAAATTACGAACCCAACTAAAAAGTCCGGGTAAAATTACGAACCCAACTAAAGCTCCGGGTAAAATTACGAACTCAACTAAAACTCCGGGTAAAATTACGAACCCAACTAAAACTCCGGGTAAAATTACGAACCCAACTAAAACTCCGGGTAAAATTACGAACCCAAGTAAAACTCCGGGTAAAATTACGAACCCAAGTAAAACTCCGGGTAAAATTACGAACCCAACTAAAACTCCGGGTAAAATTACGAACCCAACTAAAACTCCGGGTAAAATTACGAACCCAACTAAAAGTCCGGGTAAAAATACGAACCCAACTAAAAAGTCCGGATAACACAAGACTCCGGGTAAACGTACGAACCCAACTAAAACTCCGGGTAAAATTACGAACCCAACTAAAACTCCGGGTAAAATTACGAACCCAACTAAAAGTCCGGGTACAAAATACGAACCCAACTAAAAGGTCCGGGTAAAATTACGAACACAACTAAAAGTCCGGGTACAAAATACGAACCCAACTAAAAGGTCCGGGTAAAATTACGAACCCAACTAAAACTCCGGGTAAAATTATGAACCCAACTAAAAGTCCGGGTAAAAAATTCGAACACAACTAAAAAGTTCGGGTAAAATTACGTACCCAACTAAAAAGTCCGGGTAAAATTACGAACCCAACTAAAAAGTCCGGGTAAAATTACGAACCCAACTAAAAAGTCCGGGTAAAATTACGAACCCAACTAAAACTCCGGGTAAAATTACGAACTCAACTAAAGCTCCGGGTAAAATTACGAACCCAACTAAAACTCCGGGTAAAATTACGAACCCAATTAAAAGTCCGGGTAAAAAATACGAACCCAACTAAAAAGTCCGGGTAAAATTACGAACCCAACTAAAACTCCGGGTAAAATTACGAACCCAACTAAAACTCCGTGTAAAATTACGAACCCAAGTAAAACTCCGGGTAAAATTACGAACCCAAGTAAAACTCCGGGTAAAATTACGAACCCAACTAAGACTCCGGGTGAAATTACGAATCCAACTAAAACACCGGGTAAAATTACGAACCCAACAAAAAGTCCGGGTAAAAAATACGAACCCAACTAAAAAGTCCGGGTAAAATTACGAAACCAAGTAAAACTCCGGGTAAAATTACGAACCCAACTAAAACGCCGGGTAAAATTACGAACCCAACTAAAAAGTCCGGGTAAAATTACGAACCCAAATAAAAAGTCCGGGTAAAATTACTAACCCAACTAAAACTCCGGGTAAAATTACGAACTCAACTAAAACTCCGGGTAAAATTACGAACCCAACTAAAACTCCGGGTAAAATTACGAGCCCAACTAAAAGTCCGGGTAAAAAATACGAACCCAACTAAAAAGTCCGGGTAAAATTACAAACCCAACTAAAACTCCGGGTAAAATTACGAACCCAACTAAAACTCCGGGTAACATTACGAACCCAACTAAAACTCCAGGTAAAATTACGAACCCAACTAAAACTCCGGGTAAAATTACGAACCCAACTAAAAAGTGCGGGTAAAATTACGAACCCAACTAAAACTCCGGGTAAAAAATACGAACCAAACAAAAAAGTCCGAGTAACATTTAGAACCCAACTAAAACTCCGGGTAAAAAAAATACGAACCCAACTAAAACTCCGGGCAAAAATACTAACCCAACTAAAAAGTCCGGGTAAAAAATACGAACCCAACTAAAACTCCGGGTAAAAATACGAACCCAACTAAAGCTCCGGGTAAAAATACGAACCCAACTAAAACTCCGGGTAAAAAATACGAACCCAACTAAAACTCCGGGTAAAAATACGAACCCAACTAAAACTCCGGGTAAAAATACGAACCCAACTAAAACTCCGGGTAAAAAATACGAACCCAACTAAAACTCCGGGTAAAAAATACGAACCCAACTGAAACTCCGGGCAAAAATACTAACCCAACTAAAAAGTCCGGGTAGAAAATACGAACCCAACTAAAACTCCGGGTAAAAAATACGAACCCAACTAAAAAGTCCGGTAAAAAATATGAACCCAACTAAAACTCCGGGTAAAATTACCAACACAACTAAAACTCCGGGTAAAAATACGAACCCAACTAAAACTCCGGGTAAAAAATACGAACCCAACTAAAACTCCGGGTAAAAAATACGAACCCAACTAAAACTCCGGGTAAAAATACGAACCCAACTAAAACTCCGGGTAAAAATACGAACCCAACTAAAACTCCGGGTAAAAAATACGGACCCAACTAAAACTCCGGGTAAAAATACGAACCCAACTAAAACTCCGGGTAAAAATACGAACCCAACTAAAACTCCGGGCAAAAATACTAACCCAACTAAAAAGTCCGGGTAAAAAATACGAACCCAACTAAAACTCCGGGTAAAAATACGAACCCAACTAAAACTCCGGGTAAAAATACGAACCCAACTAAAACTCCGGGTAAAAAATACGACCCCAACTAAAACTCCGGGTAAAAAATACGAACCCAACTAAAAAGTCTGGTAAAAAATATGAACCCAACTAAAACTCCGGGTAAAATTACCAACACAACTAAAACTCCGGGTAAAAATACGAACCCAACTAAAACTCCGGATAAAAAATACGAACCCAACTAAAACTCCGGGTAAAAAATTCGAACCCAACTAAAACTCCGGGTAAAATTACGAACCCAACTAAAAGTCCGGGTAAAAAATACGAACCCAACTAAAAAGTCCGGGTAAAATTACGAACCCAACTAAAACTCCGGGTAAAATTACGAACCCTACTAAAACTCCGGGTAAAAAGTACGAACCCAACTAAAAAGTCCGGGTAAAATTACGAACCCAACTAAAAAGGCCGGGTAAAATTACGAACCCAACTAAAACTCCGGGTAAAATTACGAACTCAACTAAAACTCCGGGTAAAATTACGAACCCAACTAAAACTCCGAGTAAAATTACGAACCCAACTAAAAGTCCGGGTAAAAAATACGAACCCAACTAAAAAGGCCGGGTAAAATTACGAACCCAACTAAAACTCCGGGTAAAATTACGAACCCAACTAAAACTCCGGGTAAAATTACGAACCCAAGTAAAACTCCGGGTAAAATTACGAACCCAAGTAAAACTCCGGGTAAAATTACGAACCCAACTAAAACTCCGGGTAAAATTACGAACCCAACTAAAACTCCGGGTAAAATTACGAACCCAACTAAAACTCCGGGTAAAAATACGAACCCAACTAAAATCCGGGTAACTCAAGACTCCGGGTAAAATTACGAACCCAACTAAAACTCCGGGTAAAATTACGAACCCAACTAAAAGTCCGGGTAAAAAATACGAACCCAACTAAAAGGTCCGGGTAAAATTACGAACCCAACTAAAACTCCGGGTAAAATTATGAACCCAACTAAAAGTCCGAGTAAAAAATTCGAACCCAACTAAAAAGTCCGGGTAAAATTACGAACCCAACTAAAACTCCGGGTAAAATTACGAACCCAACTAAAAAGTCCGGGTAAAATTACGAACCCAACTAAAAAGTCCGGGTAAAATTACGAACCCAACTAAAACTCCGGGTAAAATTACGAACTCAACTAAAACTCCGGGTAAAAATACGAACCCAACTAAAAATCCGGGTAAAAGATACGAACCCAATTAAAACTCCGGGTAAAAAATACGAACCCAACTAAAACTCCGGGTAAAATTACGAACCCAATTAAAAAGTCCGGGTAAAATTACGAACCCAACTAAAACTCCGGGTAAAAAATACGAACCCAACTAAAAAGTCCGGGTAAAATTACGAACCCAAGTAAAACTCCGGGTAAAATTACGAACCCAACTAAAACTCCGGGTAAAATTACGAACCCAACTATAAAGTCCGGGTAAAAAATACGAACCCAACTAAAAAGTCCGGGTAAAATTACGAACCCAACTAAAACTTCGGGTAAAATTACGAACCCAACTAAAACTCCGGGTATAAAATACGAACCCAACTAAAAAGTCCGGGTAAAATTACAAACCCAACTAAAAAGTCCGGGTAAAATTACGAACCCAACTAAAAAGTCCGGGTAAAAAATACGAACCCAACTAAAAAGTCCGGGTAAAATTACGAACCCAACTAAAAGTCCGGGTAAAAAATACGAACCCAACTAAAAAGTCCGGGTAAAATTACGAACCCAAGTGAAACTCCGGGTAAAATTACGAACCCAACTAAAACTCCGGATAAAATTACGAACCCAACTAAAAGTCCGGGTAAAAATACGAACCCAACTAAAAAGTCCGGGTAAAATTACGAACCCAACTAAAACTCCGGGTAAAATTACGAACTCAACTAAAACTCCGGGTAAAATTACGAACCCAACTAAAACTCCGGGTAAAATTACGAACCCAACTAAAAGTCCGGGTAAAAAATACGAACCCAACTAAAAAGTCCGGGTAAAATTACGAACCCAACTAAAACTCCGGGTAAAATTACGAACCCAACTAAAACTCCGGGTAAAATTACGAACCCAAGTAAAACTCCGGGTAAAATTACGAACCCAACTAAAACTCCGCGTAAAATTACGAACCCAACTAAAACTCCGGGTAAAATTACGAACCCAACTAAAAGTCCGGGTAAAAATACGAACCCAACTAAAAAGTCCGGGTAACTCAAGACTCCGGGTAAAATTACGAACCCAACTGAAACTCCGGGCAAAAATACTAACCCAACTAAAAAGTCCGGGTAGAAAATACGAACCCAACTAAAACTCCGGGTAAAAAATACGAACCCAACTAAAAAGTCCGGTAAAAAATATGAACCCAACTAAAACTCCGGGTAAAATTACCAACACAACTAAAACTCCGGGTAAAAATACGAACCCAACTAAAACTCCGGGTAAAAAATACGAACCCAACTAAAACTCCGGGTAAAAAATACGAACCCAACTAAAACTCCGGGTAAAAATACGAACCCAACTAAAACTCCGGGTAAAAATACGAACCCAACTAAAACTCCGGGTAAAAAATACGGACCCAACTAAAACTCCGGGTAAAAATACGAACCCAACTAAAACTCCGGGTAAAAATACGAACCCAACTAAAACTCCGGGCAAAAATACTAACCCAACTAAAAAGTCCGGGTAAAAAATACGAACCCAACTAAAACTCCGGGTAAAAATACGAACCCAACTAAAACTCCGGGTAAAAATACGAACCCAACTAAAACTCCGGGTAAAAAATACGACCCCAACTAAAACTCCGGGTAAAAAATACGAACCCAACTAAAAAGTCTGGTAAAAAATATGAACCCAACTAAAACTCCGGGTAAAATTACCAACACAACTAAAACTCCGGGTAAAAATACGAACCCAACTAAAACTCCGGATAAAAAAGACGAACCCAACTAAAACTCCGGGTAAAAAATTCGAACCCAACTAAAACTCCGGGTAAAATTACGAACCCAACTAAAAGTCCGGGTAAAAAATACGAACCCAACTAAAAAGTCCGGGTAAAATTACGAACCCAACTAAAACTCCGGGTAAAATTACGAACCCAACTAAAACTCCGGGTAAAAAGTACGAACCCAACTAAAAAGTCCGGGTAAAATTACGAACCCAACTAAAAAGGCCGGGTAAAATTACGAACCCAACTAAAACTCCGGGTAAAATTACGAACTCAACTAAAACTCCGGGTAAAATTACGAACCCAACTAAAACTCCGGGTAAAATTACGAACCCAACTAAAACTCCGGGTAAAATTACGAACCCAAGTAAAACTCCGGGTAAAATTACGAACCCAAGTAAAACTCCGGGTAAAATTACGAACCCAACTAAAACTCCGGGTAAAATTACGAACCCAACTAAAACTCCGGGTAAAATTACGAACCCAACTAAAACTCCGGGTAAAAATACGAACCCAACTAAAATCCGGGTAACTCAAGACTCCGGGTAAAATTACGAACCCAACTAAAACTCCGGGTAAAATTACGAACCCAACTAAAAGTCCGGGTAAAAAATACGAACCCAACTAAAAGGTCCGGGTAAAATTACGAACCCAACTAAAACTCCGGGTAAAATTATGAACCCAACTAAAAGTCCGAGTAAAAAATTCGAACCCAACTAAAAAGTCCGGGTAAAATTACGAACCCAACTAAAACTCCGGGTAAAATTACGAACCCAACTAAAAAGTCCGGGTAAAATTACGAACCCAACTAAAAAGTCCGGGTAAAATTACGAACTCAACTAAAACTCCGGGTAAAAATACGAACCCAACTAAAACTCCGGGTAAAAGATACGAACCCAATTAAAACTCCGGGTAAAAAATACGAACCCAACTAAAACTCCGGGTAAAATTACGAACCCAATTAAAAAGTCCGGGTAAAATTACGAACCCAACTAAAACTCCGGGTAAAAAATACGAACCCAACTAAAAAGTCCGGGTAAAATTACGAACCCAAGTAAAACTCCGGGTAAAATTACGAACCCAACTAAAACTCCGGGTAAAATTACGAACCCAACTATAAAGTCCGGGTAAAAAATACGAACCCAACTAAAAAGTCCGGGTAAAATTACGAACCCAACTAAAACTTCGGGTAAAATTACGAACCCAACTAAAACTCCGGGTATAAAATACGAACCCAACTAAAAAGTCCGGGTAAAATTACAAACCCAACTAAAAAGTCCGGGTAAAATTACGAACCCAACTAAAAAGTCCGGGTAAAAAATACGAACCCAACTAAAAAGTCCGGGTAAAATTACGAACCCAACTAAAAGTCCGGGTAAAAAATACGAACCCAACTAAAAAGTCCGGGTAAAATTACGAACCCAAGTGAAACTCCGGGTAAAATTACGAACCCAACTAAATCTCCGGATAAAATTACGAACCCAACTAAAAGTCCGGGTAAAAATACGAACCCAACTAAAAAGTCCGGGTAAAATTACGAACCCAACTAAAACTCCGGGTAAAATTACGAACTCAACTAAAACTCCGGGTAAAATTACGAACCCAACTAAAACTCCGGGTAAAATTACGAACCCAACTAAAAGTCCGGGTAAAAAATGCGAACCCAACTAAAAAGTCCGGGTAAAATTACGAACCCAACTAAAACTCCGGGTAAAATTACGAACCCAACTAAAACTCCGGGTAAAATTACGAACCCAAGTAAAACTCCGGGTAAAATTACGAACCCAACTAAAACTCCGCGTAAAATTACGAACCCAACTAAAACTCCGGGTAAAATTACGAACCCAACTAAAAGTCCGGGTAAAAATACGAACCCAACTAAAAAGTCCGGGTAACTCAAGACTCCGGGTAAAATTACGAACCCAACTAAAAGTCCGGTTAAAATTACGAACCCAACTAAAAGTCCGGGTAAAAAATACGAACCCAACTAAAAGGTCCGGGTAAAATTACGAACCCAACTAAAACTCCGGGTAAAATTATGAACCCAACTAAAAGTCCGAGTAAAAAATTCGAACCCAACTAAAAAGTCCGGGTAAAATTACGAACCCAACTAAAACTCCGGGTAAAATTACGAACCCAACTAAAAAGTCCGGGTAAAATTACGAACCCAACTAAAAAGTCCGGGTAAAATTACGAACCCAACTAAAAAGTCCGGGTAAAATTACGAACTCAACTAAAACTCCGGGTAAAATTACGAACCCAACTAAAACTCCGGGTAAAATTACGAACCCAACTAAAAGTCCGGGTAAAAAATACGAACCCAACTAAAAAGTCCGGGTAAAATTACGAACCCAACTAAAACTCCGGGTAAAATTACGAACCCAACTAAAACTCCGGGTAAAATTACGAACCCAAGTAAAACTCCGGGTAAAATTACGAACCCAACTAAAACTCCGGGTAAAATTACGAACCCAAGTAAAAGTCCGGGTAAAAATACGAACCCAACTAAAAAGTCCGGGTAAAATTACGAACCCAACTAAAAGTCCGGGTAAAAAATACGAACCCAACTAAGAAGTCCGGGTAAAATTACGAACCCAAGTAAAACTCCGGGTAAAAATACGAACCCAACTAAAACTCCGGGTAAAAATACGAACCCAACTAAAACTCCGGGTAAAAAATACGGACCCAACTAAAACTCCGGGTAAAAATACGAACCCAACTAAAACTCCGGGTAAAAATACGAACCCAACTAAAACTCCGGGCAAAAATACTAACCCAACTAAAAAGTCCGGGTAAAAAATACGAACCCAACTAAAAAGTCCGGGTAAAATTACGAACCCAACTAAAAAGTCCGGGTAAAATTACGAACCCAACTAAAACTCCGGGTAAAATTACGAACTCAACTAAAACTCCGGGTAAAAATACGAACCCAACTAAAACTCCGGGTAAAAGATACGAACCCAATTAAAACTCCGGGTAAAAAATACGAACCCAACTAAAACTCCGGGTAAAATTACGAACCCAATTAAAAAGTCCGGGTAAAATTACGAACCCAACTAAAACTCCGGGTAAAAAATACGAACCCAACTAAAAAGTCCGGGTAAAATTACGAACCCAAGTAAAACTCCGGGTAAAATTACGAACCCAACTAAAACTCCGGGTAAAATTACGAACCCAACTATAAAGTCCGGGTAAAAAATACGAACCCAACTAAAAAGTCCGGGTAAAATTACGAACCCAACTAAAACTTCGGGTAAAATTACGAACCCAACTAAAACTCCGGGTATAAAATACGAACCCAACTAAAAAGTCCGGGTAAAATTACAAACCCAACTAAAAAGTCCGGGTAAAATTACGAACCCAACTAAAAAGTCCGGGTAAAAAATACGAACCCAACTAAAAAGTCCGGGTAAAATTACGAACCCAACTAAAAGTCCGGGTAAAAAATACGAACCCAACTAAAAAGTCCGGGTAAAATTACGAACCCAAGTGAAACTCCGGGTAAAATTACGAACCCAACTAAAACTCCGGATAAAATTACGAACCCAACTAAAAGTCCGGGTAAAAATACGAACCCAACTAAAAAGTCCGGGTAAAATTACGAACCCAACTAAAACTCCGGGTAAAATTACGAACTCAACTAAAACTCCGGGTAAAATTACGAACCCAACTAAAACTCCGGGTAAAATTACGAACCCAACTAAAAGTCCGGGTAAAAAATACGAACCCAACTAAAAAGTCCGGGTAAAATTACGAACCCAACTAAAACTCCGGGTAAAATTACGAACCCAACTAAAACTCCGGGTAAAATTACGAACCCAAGTAAAACTCCGGGTAAAATTACGAACCCAACTAAAACTCCGCGTAAAATTACGAACCCAACTAAAACTCCGGGTAAAATTACGAACCCAACTAAAAGTCCGGGTAAAAATACGAACCCAACTAAAAAGTCCGGGTAACTCAAGACTCCGGGTAAAATTACGAACCCAACTAAAACTCCGGGTAAAATTACGAACCCAACTAAAAGTCCGGGTAAAAAATACGAACCCAACAAAAAGGTCCGGGTAAAATTACGAACCCAACTAAAACTCCGGGTAAAATTATGAACCCAACTAAAAGTCCGAGTAAAAAATTCGAACCCAACTAAAAAGTCCGGGTAAAATTACGAACCCAACTAAAACTCCGGGTAAAATTACGAACCCAACTAAAAAGTCCGGGTAAAATTACGAACCCAACTAAAAAGTCCGGGTAAAATTACGAACTCAACTAAAACTCCGGGTAAAATTACGAACCCAACTAAAACTCCGGGTAAAATTACGAACCCAACTAAAAGTCCGGGTAAAAAATACGAACCCAACTAAAAAGTCCGGGTAAAATTACGAACCCAACTAAAACTCCGGGTAAAATTACGAACCCAACTAAAACTCCGGGTAAAATTACGAACCCAAGTAAAACTCCGGGTAAAATTACGAACCCAACTAAAACTCCGGGTAAAATTACGAACCCAAGTAAAAGTCCGGGTAAAAATACGAACCCAACTAAAAAGTCCGGGTAAAATTACGAACCCAACTAAAAGTCCGGGTAAAAAATACGAACCCAACTAAGAAGTCCGGGTAAAATTACGAACCCAAGTAAAACTCCGGGTAAAAATACGAACCCAACTAAAACTCCGGGTAAAAATACGAACCCAACTAAAACTCCGGGTAAAAAATACGGACCCAACTAAAACTCCGGGTAAAAATACGAACCCAACTAAAACTCCGGGTAAAAATACGAACCCAACTAAAACTCCGGGCAAAAATACTAACCCAACTAAAAAGTCCGGGTAAAAAATACGAACCCAACTAAAAAGTCCGGGTAAAATTACGAACCCAACTAAAAAGTCCGGGTAAAATTACGAACCCAACTAAAACTCCGGGTAAAATTACGAACTCAACTAAAACTCCGGGTAAAAATACGAACCCAACTAAAACTCCGGGTAAAAGATACGAACCCAATTAAAACTCCGGGTAAAAAATACGAACCCAACTAAAACTCCGGGTAAAATTACGAACCCAATTAAAAAGTCCGGGTAAAATTACGAACCCAACTAAAACTCCGGGTAAAAAATACGAACCCAACTAAAAAGTCCGGGTAAAATTACGAACCCAAGTAAAACTCCGGGTAAAATTACGAACCCAACTAAAACTCCGGGTAAAATTACGAACCCAACTATAAAGTCCGGGTAAAAAATACGAACCCAACTAAAAAGTCCGGGTAAAATTACGAACCCAACTAAAACTTCGGGTAAAATTACGAACCCAACTAAAACTCCGGGTATAAAATACGAACCCAACTAAAAAGTCCGGGTAAAATTACAAACCCAACTAAAAAGTCCGGGTAAAATTACGAACCCAACTAAAAAGTCCGGGTAAAAAATACGAACCCAACTAAAAAGTCCAGGTAAAATTACGAACCCAACTAAAAGTCCGGGTAAAAAATACGAACCCAACTAAAAAGTCCGGGTAAAATTACGAACCCAAGTGAAACTCCGGGTAAAATTACGAACCCAACTAAAACTCCGGATAAAATTACGAACCCAACTAAAAGTCCGGGTAAAAATACGAACCCAACTAAAAAGTCCGGGTAAAATTACGAACCCAACTAAAACTCCGGGTAAAATTACGAACTCAACTAAAACTCCGGGTAAAATTACGAACCCAACTAAAACTCCGGGTAAAATTACGAACCCAACTAAAAGTCCGGGTAAAAAATACGAACCCAACTAAAAAGTCCGGGTAAAATTACGAACCCAACTAAAACTCCGGGTAAAATTACGAACCCAACTAAAACTCCGGGTAAAATTACGAACCCAAGTAAAACTCCGGGTAAAATTACGAACCCAACTAAAACTCCGCGTAAAATTACGAACCCAACTAAAACTCCGGGTAAAATTACGAACCCAACTAAAAGTCCGGGTAAAAATACGAACCCAACTAAAAAGTCCGGGTAACTCAAGACTCCGGGTAAAATTACGAACCCAACTAAAACTCCGGGTAAAATTACGAACCCAACTAAAAGTCCGGGTAAAAAATACGAACCCAACTAAAAGGTCCGGGTAAAATTACGAACCCAACTAAAACTCCGGGTAAAATTATGAACCCAACTAAAAGTCCGAGTAAAAAATTCGAACCCAACTAAAAAGTCCGGGTAAAATTACGAACCCAACTAAAACTCCGGGTAAAATTACGAACCCAACTAAAAAGTCCGGGTAAAATTACGAACCCAACTAAAAAGTCCGGGTAAAATTACGAACCCAACTAAAAAGTCCGGGTAAAATTACGAACTCAACTAAAACTCCGGGTAAAATTACGAACCCAACTAAAACTCCGGGTAAAATTACGAACCCAACTAAAAGTCCGGGTAAAAAATACGAACCCAACTAAAAAGTCCGGGTAAAATTACGAACCCAACTAAAACTCCGGGTAAAATTACGAACCCAACTAAAACTCCGGGTAAAATTACGAACCCAAGTAAAACTCCGGGTAAAATTACGAACCCAACTAAAACTCCGGGTAAAATTACGAACCCAAGTAAAAGTCCGGGTAAAAATACGAACCCAACTAAAAAGTCCGGGTAAAATTACGAACCCAACTAAAAGTCCGGGTAAAAAATACGAACCCAACTAAGAAGTCCGGGTAAAATTACGAACCCAAGTAAAACTCCGGGTAAAATTACGAACCCAACTAAAACTCCGGGTAAAATTACGAACCCAACTAAAAAGTCCGGGTAAAAAATACGAACCCAACTAAAAAGTCCGGGTAAAATTACGAACCCAACTAAAACTCCGGGTAAAATTACGAACCCAACTAAAACTCCGGGTATAAAATACGAACCCAACTAAAAAGTCCGGGTAAAATTACGAACCCAACTAAAAAGTCCGGGTAAAATTACGAACCCAACTAAAACTCCGGGTAAAATTACGAACTCAACTAAAACTCCGGGTAAAATTACGAACCCAACTAAAACTCCGGGTAAAATGACGAACCCAACTGAAAGTCCGGGTAAAAAATACGAACCCAACTAAAAAGTCCGGGTAAAATTACGAACCCAACTAAAACTCCGGGTAAAATTACGAACCCAACTAAAACTCCGGGCAAAATTACGAACCCAAGTAAAACTCCGGGTAAAATTACGAACCCAACTAAAACTCCGGGTAAAATTACGAACCCAACTAAAACTCCGGGTAAAATTACGAACCCAACTAAAAGTCCGGGTAAAAATACGAACCCAACTAAAAAGTCCGGGTAACTCAAGACTCCGGGTAAAATTACGAACCCAACTAAAACTCCGGGTAAAATTACGAACCCAACTAAAAGTCCGGGTAAAAAATACGAGCCCAACTAAAAGGTCCGGGTAAAATTACGAACCCAACTAAAACTCCGGGTAAAATTATGAACCCAACTAAAAGTCCGGGTAAAAAAATCTAACCCAACTAAAAAGTCCGGGTAAAATTACGAACCCAACTAAAACTCCGGGTAAAATTACGAACCCAACTAAAAAGTCCGGGTAAAATTACGAACTCAACTAAAAAGTCCGGGTAAAATTACGAACCCAACTAAAAAGTCCCGGTAAAATTACGAACCCAACTAAAACTCCGGGTAAAATTACGAACTCAACTAAAACTCCGGGTAAAAATACGAACCCAACTAAAACTCCGGGTAAAAGATACGAACCCAATTTAAACTCCGGGTAAAAAATACGAACCCAACTAAAACTCCGGGTAAAAGTACGAACCCAATTAAAAAGTCCGGGTAAAATTACGAACCCAACTAAAACTCCGGGTAAAAAATACGAACCCAACTAAAAAGTCCGGGTAAAATTACGAACCCAAGTAAAACTCCGGGTAAAATTACGAACCCAGCTAAAACTCCGGGTAAAATTACGAACCCAACTAAAAGTCCGGGTAAAAAATACGAACCCAACTAAAAAGTCCGGGTAAAATTACGAACCCAACTAAAAGTCCGGGTAAAAAATACGAACCCAACTAAAAAGTCCGGGTAAAATTACGAACCCAAGTGAAACTCCGGGTAAAATTACGAACCCAACTAAAACTCCGGGTAAAATTACGAACCCAACTAAAAGTCCGGGTAAAAAATACGAACCCAACTAAAAAGTCCGGTTAAAATTACGAACCCAACTAAAAGTCCGGGTAAAAAATACGAACCCAACTAAAAAGTCCGGGTAAAATTACGAACCCAAGTAAAACTCCGGGTAAAATTACGAACCCAACTAAAACTCCGGGTAAAATTACGAACCCAACTAAAAAGTCCGGGTAAAATTACGAACCCAAATAAAAAGTCCGGGTAAAATTACGAACCCAACTAAAACTCCGGGTAAAATTACGAACTCAACTAAAACTCCGGGTAAAATTACGAACCCAACTAAAACTCCGGGTATAATTAGGAACCCAACTAAAAGTCCGGGTAAAAAATACGAACCCAACTAAAAAGTCCGGGTAAAATTACGAACCCAACTAAAACTCCGGGTAAAATTACGAACCCAACTAAAACTCCGGGTAAAATTACGAACCCAACTAAAACTCGGGGTAAAATTACGAACCCAACTAAAAAGTCCGGGTAAAATTACGAACCCAACTAAAACTCCGGGTAAAAAATACGAACCAAACAAAAAAGTCCGGGTAACATTTAGAACCCAACTAAAACTCCGGGTAAAAAAATACGAACCCAACTAAAACTCCGGGCAAAAATACTAACCCAACTAAAAAGTCCGGGTAAAAAATACGAACCCAACTAAAACTCCGGGTAAAAATACGAACCCAACTAAAACTCCGGGTAAAAATTCGAACCCAACTAAAACTCCGGGTAAAAAATACGGACCCAACTAAAACTCCGGGTAAAAATACGAACCCAACTAAAACTCCGGGTAAAAATACGAACCCAACTAAAACTCCGGGCAAAAATACTAACCCAACTAAAAAGTCCGGGTAAAAAAATACGAACCCAACTAAAACTCCGCGTAAAAATACGAAACCAACTAAAACTCCGGGTAAAAATACGAACCCAACTAAAACTCCTTGTAAAAAATACGAACCCAACTAAAACTCCGGGTAAAAAATACGAACCCAACTAAAAAGTCTGGTAAAAAATATGAACCCAACTAAAACTCCGGGTAAAATTACCAACACAACTAAAACTCCGGGTAAAAATACGAACCCAACTAAAACTCCGGATAAAAAATACGAACCCAACTAAAACTCCGGGTAAAAAATTCGAACCCAACTAAAACTCCGGGTAAAATTACGAACCCAACTAAAAGTCCGGGTAAAAAATACGAACCCAACTAAAAAGTCCGGGTAAAATTACGAACCCAACTAAAACTCCGGGTAAAATTACGAACCCAACTAAAACTCCGGGTAAAATTACGAACTCAACTAAAACTCCGGGTAAAATTACGAACCCAACTAAAACTCCGGGTAAAATTACGAACCCAACTAAAAGTCCGGGTAAAAAATACGAACCCAACTAAAAAGGCCGGGTAAAATTACGAACCCAACTAAAACTCCGGGTAAAATTACGAACCCAACTAAAACTCCGGGTAAAATTACGAACCCAAGTAAAACTCCGGGTAAAATTACGAACCCAAGTAAAACTCCGGGTAAAATTACGAACCCAACTAAAACTCCGGGTAAAATTACGAACCCAACTAAAACTCCGGGTAAAATTACGAACCCAACTAAAACTCCGGGTAAAAATACGAACCCAACTAAAAAGTCCGGGTAACTCAAGACTCCGGGTAAAATTACGAACCCAACTAAAACTCCGGGTAAAATTACGAACCCAACTAAAAGTCCGGGTAAAAAATACGAACCCAACTAAAAGGTCCGGGTAAAATTACGAACCCAACTAAAACTCCGGGTAAAATTATGAACCCAACTAAAAGTCCGAGTAAAAAATTCGAACCCAACTAAAAAGTCCGGGTAAAATTACGAACCCAACTAAAACTCCGGGTAAAATTACGAACCCAACTAAAAAGTCCGGGTAAAATTACGAACCCAACTAAAAAGTCCGGGTAAAATTACGAACCCAGCTAAAAAATCCGGGTAAAATTATGAACCCAACTAAAACTCCGGGTAAAATTACGAACTCAACTAAAACTCCGGGTAAAAATACGAACCCAACTAAAACTCCGGGTAAAAGATACGAACCCAATTAAAACTCCGGGTAAAAAATACGAACCCAACTAAAACTCCGGGTAAAATTACGAACCCAATTAAAAAGTCCGGGTAAAATTACGAACCCAACTAAAACTCCGGGTAAAAAATACGAACCCAACTAAAAAGTCCGGGTAAAATTACGAACCCAAGTAAAACTCCGGGTAAAATTACGAACCCAACTAAAACTCCGGGTAAAATTACGAACCCAACTATAAAGTCCGGGTAAAAAATACGAACCCAACTAAAAAGTCCGGGTAAAATTACGAACCCAACTAAAACTTCGGGTAAAATTACGAACCCAACTAAAACTCCGGGTATAAAATACGAACCCAACTAAAAAGTCCGGGTAAAATTACAAACCCAACTAAAAAGTCCGGGTAAAATTACGAACCCAACTAAAAAGTCCGGGTAAAAAATACGAACCCAACTAAAAAGTCCGGGTAAAATTACGAACCCAACTAAAAGTCCGGGTAAGAAATACGAACCCAACTAAAAAGTCCGGGTAAAATTACGAACCCAAGTGAAACTCCGGGTAAAATTACGAACCCAACTAAAACTCCGGGTAAAATTACGAACCCAACTAAAAGTCCGGGTAAAAATACGAACCCAACTAAAAAGTCCGGGTAAAATTACGAACCCAACTAAAACTCCGGGTAAAATTACGAACTCAACTAAAACTCCGGGTAAAATTACGAACCCAACTAAAACTCCGGGTAAAATTACGAACCCAACTAAAAGTCCGGGTAAAAAATACGAACCCTACTAAAAAGTCCGGGTAAAATTACGAACCCAACTAAAACTCCGGGTAAAATTACGAACCCAACTAAAACTCCGGGTAAAATTACGAACCCAAGTAAAACTCCGGGTAAAATTACGAACCCAACTAAAACTCCGGGTAAAATTACGAACCCAACTAAAACTCCGGGTAAAATTACGAACCCAACTAAAAGTCCGGGTAAAAATACGAACCCAACTAAAAAGTCCGGGTAACTCAAGACTCCGGGTAAAATTACGAACCCAACTAAAACTCCGGGTAAAATTACGAACCCAACTAAAAGTCCAGGTAAAAAATACGAACCCAACTAAAAGGTCCGGGTAAAATTACGAACCCAACTAAAACTCCGGGTAAAATTATGAACCCAACTAAAAGTCCGGGTAAAAAAATCTAACCCAACTAAAAAGTCCGGGTAAAATTACGAACCCAACTAAAACTCCGGGTAAAATTATGAACCCAACTAAAAAGTCCGGGTAAAATTACGAACCCAACTAAAAAGTCCGGGTAAAATTACGAACCCAACTAAAAAGTCCCGGTAAAATTACTAACCCAACTAAAACTCCGGGTAAAATTACGAACTCAACTAAAACTCCGGGTAAAATTACGAACTCAACTAAAACTCCGGGTAAAAATACGAACCCAACTAAAACTCCGGGTAAAAGATACGAACCCAATTAAAACTCCGGGTAAAAAATACGAACCCAACTAAAACTCCGGGTAAAATTACGAACCCAATTAAAAAGTCCGGGTAAAATTACGAACCCAACTAAAACTCCGGGTAAAAAATACGAACCCAACTAAAAAGTCCGGGTAAAATTACGAACCCAAGTAAAACTCCGGGTAAAATTACGAACCCAACTAAAACTCCGGGTAAAATTACGAACCCAACTATAAAGTCCGGGTAAAAAATACGAACCCAACTAAAAAGTCCGGGTAAAATTACGAACCCAACTAAAACTTCGGGTAAAATTACGAACCCAACTAAAACTCCGGGTATAAAATACGAACCCAACTAAAAAGTCCGGGTAAAATTACAAACCCAACTAAAAAGTCCGGGTAAAATTACGAACCCAACTAAAAAGTCCGGGTAAAAAATACGAACCCAACTAAAATGTCCGGGTAAAATTACGAACCCAACTAAAAGTCCGGGTAAAAAATACGAACCCAACTAAAAAGTCCGGGTAAAATTACGAACCCAAGTGAAACTCCGGGTAAAATTACGAACCCAACTAAAACTCCGGATAAAATTACGAACCCAACTAAAAGTCCGGGTAAAAATACGAACCCAACTAAAAAGTCCGGGTAAAATTACGAACCCAACTAAAACTCCGGGTAAAATTACGAACTCAACTAAAACTCCGGGTAAAATTACGAACCCAACTAAAACTCCGGGTAAAATTACGAACCCAACTAAAAGTCCGGGTAAAAAATACGAACCCAACTAAAAAGTCCGGGTAAAATTACGAACCCAACTAAAACTCCGGGTAAAATTACGAACCCAACTAAAACTCCGGGTAAAATTACGAACCCAAGTAAAACTCCGGGTAAAATTACGAACCCAACTAAAACTCCGCGTAAAATTACGAACCCAACTAAAACTCCGGGTAAAATTACGAACCCAACTAAAAGTCCGGGTAAAAATACGAACCCAACTAAAAAGTCCGGGTAACTCAAGACTCCGGGTAAAATTACGAACCCAACTAAAACTCCGGGTAAAATTACGAACCCAACTAAAAGTCCGGGTAAAGAATACGAACCCAACTAAAAGGTCCGGGTAAAATTACGAACCCAACTAAAACTCCGGGTAAAATTATGAACCCAACTAAAAGTCCGAGTAAAAAATTCGAACCCAACTAAAAAGTCCGGGTAAAATTACGAACCCAACTAAAACTCCGGGTAAAATTACGAACCCAACTAAAAAGTCCGGGTAAAATTACGAACCCAACTAAAAAGTCCGGGTAAAATTACGAACCCAACTAAAAAGTCCGGGTAAAATTACGAACTCAACTAAAACTCCGGGTAAAATTACGAACCCAACTAAAACTCCGGGTAAAATTACGAACCCAACTAAAAGTCCGGGTAAAAAATACGAACCCAACTAAAAAGTCCGGGTAAAATTACGAACCCAACTAAAACTCCGGGTAAAATTACGAACCCAACTAAAACTCCGGGTAAAATTACGAACCCAAGTAAAACTCCGGGTAAAATTACGAACCCAACTAAAACTCCGGGTAAAATTACGAACCCAAGTAAAAGTCCGGGTAAAAATACGAACCCAACTAAAAAGTCCGGGTAAAATTACGAACCCAACTAAAAGTCCGGGTAAAAAATACGAACCCAACTAAGAAGTCCGGGTAAAATTACGAACCCAAGTAAAACTCCGGGTAAAAATACGAACCCAACTAAAACTCCGGGTAAAAATACGAACCCAACTAAAACTCCGGGTAAAAAATACGGACCCAACTAAAACTCCGGGTAAAAATACGAACCCAACTAAAACTCCGGGTAAAAATACGAACCCAACTAAAACTCCGGGCAAAAATACTAACCCAACTAAAAAGTCCGGGTAAAAAATACGAACCCAACTAAAAAGTCCGGGTAAAATTACGAACCCAACTAAAAAGTCCGGGTAAAATTACGAACCCAACTAAAACTCCGGGTAAAATTACGAACTCAACTAAAACTCCGGGTAAAAATACGAACCCAACTAAAACTCCGGGTAAAAGATACGAACCCAATTAAAACTCCGGGTAAAAAATACGAACCCAACTAAAACTCCGGGTAAAATTACGAACCCAATTAAAAAGTCCGGGTAAAATTACGAACCCAACTAAAACTCCGGGTAAAAAATACGAACCCAACTAAAAAGTCCGGGTAAAATTACGAACCCAAGTAAAACTCCGGGTAAAATTACGAACCCAACTAAAACTCCGGGTAAAATTACGAACCCAACTATAAAGTCCGGGTAAAAAATACGAACCCAACTAAAAAGTCCGGGTAAAATTACAAACCCAACTAAAAAGTCCGGGTAAAATTACGAACCCAACTAAAAAGTCCGGGTAAAAAATACGAACCCAACTAAAAAGTCCGGGTAAAATTACGAACCCAACTAAAAGTCCGGGTAAAAAATACGAACCCAACTAAAAAGTCCGGGTAAAATTACGAACCCAAGTGAAACTCCGGGTAAAATTACGAACCCAACTAAAACTCCGGATAAAATTACGAACCCAACTAAAAGTCCGGGTAAAAATACGAACCCAACTAAAAAGTCCGGGTAAAATTACGAACCCAACTAAAACTCCGGGTAAAATTACGAACTCAACTAAAACTCCGGGTAAAATTACGAACCCAACTAAAACTCCGGGTAAAATTACGAACCCAACTAAAAGTCCGGGTAAAAAATACGAACCCAACTAAAAAGTCCGGGTAAAATTACGAACCCAACTAAAACTCCGGGTAAAATTACGAACCCAACTAAAACTCCGGGTAAAATTACGAACCCAAGTAAAACTCCGGGTAAAATTACGAACCCAACTAAAACTCCGCGTAAAATTACGAACCCAACTAAAACTCCGGGTAAAATTACGAACCCAACTAAAAGTCCGGGTAAAAATACGAACCCAACTAAAAAGTCCGGGTAACTCAAGACTCCGGGTAAAATTACGAACCCAACTAAAACTCCGGGTAAAATTACGAACCCAACTAAAAGTCCGGGTAAAGAATACGAACCCAACTAAAAGGTCCGGGTAAAATTACGAACCCAACTAAAACTCCGGGTAAAATTATGAACCCAACTAAAAGTCCAAGTAAAAAATTCGAACCCAACTAAAAAGTCCGGGTAAAATTACGAACCCAACTAAAACTCCGGGTAAAATTACGAACCCAACTAAAAAGTCCGGGTAAAATTACGAACCCAACTAAAAAGTCCGGGTAAAATTACGAACCCAACTAAAAAGTCCGGGTAAAATTACGAACTCAACTAAATCTCCGGGTAAAATTACGAACCCAACTAAAACGCCGGGTAAAATTACGAACCCAACTAAAAGTCCGGGTAAAAAATACGAACCCAACTAAAAAGTCCGGGTAAAATTACGAACCCAACTAAAACTCCGGGTAAAATTACGAACCCAACTAAAACTCCGGGTAAAATTACGAACCCAAGTAAAACTCCGGGTAAAATTACGAACCCAACTAAAACTCCGGGTAAAATTACGAACCCAAGTAAAAGTCCGGGTAAAAATACGAACCCAACTAAAAAGTCCGGGTAAAATTACGAACCCAACTAAAAGTCCGGGTAAAAAATACGAACCCAACTAAGAAGTCCGGGTAAAATTACGAACCCAAGTAAAACTCCGGGTAAAAATACGAACCCAACTAAAACTCCGGGTAAAAATACGAACCCAACTAAAACTCCGGGTAAAAAATACGGACCCAACTAAAACTCCGGGTAAAAATACGAACCCAACTAAAACTCCGGGTAAAAATACGAACCCAACTAAAACTCCGGGCAAAAATACTAACCCAACTAAAAAGTCCGGGTAAAAAATACGAACCCAACTAAAAAGTCCGGGTAAAATTACGAACCCAACTAAAAAGTCCGGGTAAAATTACGAACCCAACTAAAACTCCGGGTAAAATTACGAACTCAACTAAAACTCCGGGTAAAAATACGAACCCAACTAAAACTCCGGGTAAAATTACGAACCCAATTAAAAAGTCCGGGTAAAATTACGAACCCAACTAAAACTCCGGGTAAAAAATACGAACCCAACTAAAAAGTCCGGGTAAAATTACGAACCCAAGTAAAACTCCGGGTAAAATTACGAACCCAACTAAAACTCCGGGTAAAATTACGAACCCAACTATAAAGTCCGGGTAAAAAATACGAACCCAACTAAAAAGTCCGGGTAAAATTACGAACCCAACTAAAACTTCGGGTAAAATTACGAACCCAACTAAAACTCCGGGTATAAAATACGAACCCAACTAAAAAGTCCGGGTAAAATTACAAACCCAACTAAAAAGTCCGGGTAAAATTACGAACCCAACTAAAACTCCGGGTAAAAAATACGAACCCAACTAAAAAGTCCGGGTAAAATTACGAACCCAAGTAAAACTCCGGGTAAAATTACGAACCCAACTAAAACTCCGGGTAAAATTACGAACCCAACTATAAAGTCCGGGTAAAAAATACGAACCCAACTAAAAAGTCCGGGTAAAATTACGAACCCAACTAAAACTTCGGGTAAAATTACGAACCCAACTAAAACTCCGGGTATAAAATACGAACCCAACTAAAAAGTCCGGGTAAAATTACAAACCCAACTAAAAAGTCCGGGTAAAATTACGAACCCAACTAAAAAGTCCGGGTAAAAAATACGAACCCAACTAAAAAGTCCGGGTAAAATTACGAACCCAACTAAAAGTCCGGGTAAAAAATACGAACCCAACTAAAAAGTCCGGGTAAAATTACGAACCCAAGTGAAACTCCGGGTAAAATTACGAACCCAACTAAAACTCCGGATAAAATTACGAACCCAACTAAAAGTCCGGGTAAAAATACGAACCCAACTAAAAAGTCCGGGTAAAATTACGAACCCAACTAAAACTCCGGGTAAAATTACGAACTCAACTAAAACTCCGGGTAAAATTACGAACCCAACTAAAACTCCGGGTAAAATTACGAACCCAACTAAAAGTCCGGGTAAAAAATACGAACCCAACTAAAAAGTCCGGGTAAAATTACGAACCCAACTAAAACTCCGGGTAAAATTACGAACCCAACTAAAACTCCGGGTAAAATTACGAACCCAAGTAAAACTCCGGGTAAAATTACGAACCCAACTAAAACTCCGCGTAAAATTACGAACCCAACTAAAACTCCGGGTAAAATTACGAACCCAACTAAAAGTCCGGGTAAAAATACGAACCCAACTAAAAAGTCCGGGTAACTCAAGACTCCGGGTAAAATTACGAACCCAACTAAAACTCCGGGTAAAATTACGAACCCAACTAAAAGTCCGGGTAAAAAATACGAACCCAACTAAAAGGTCCGGGTAAAATTACGAACCCAACTAAAACTCCGGGTAAAATTATGAACCCAACTAAAAGTCCGAGTAAAAAATTCGAACCCAACTAAAAAGTCCGGGTAAAATTACGAACCCAACTAAAACTCCGGGTAAAATTACGAACCCAACTAAAAAGTCCGGGTAAAATTACGAACCCAACTAAAAAGTCCGGGTAAAATTACGAACCCAACTAAAAAGTCCGGGTAAAATTACGAACTCAACTAAAACTCCGGGTAAAATTACGAACCCAACTAAAACTCCGGGTAAAATTACGAACCCAACTAAAAGTCCGGGTAAAAAATACGAACCCAACTAAAAAGTCCGGGTAAAATTACGAACCCAACTAAAACTCCGGGTAAAATTACGAACCCAACTAAAACTCCGGGTAAAATTACGAACCCAAGTAAAACTCCGGGTAAAATTACGAACCCAACTAAAACTCCGGGTAAAATTACGAACCCAAGTAAAAGTCCGGGTAAAAATACGAACCCAACTAAAAAGTCCGGGTAAAATTACGAACCCAACTAAAAGTCCGGGTAAAAAATACGAACCCAACTAAGAAGTCCGGGTAAAATTACGAACCCAAGTAAAACTCCGGGTAAAATTACGAACCCAACTAAAACTCCGGGTAAAATTACGAACCCAACTAAAAAGTCCGGGTAAAAAATACGAACCCAACTAAAAAGTCCGGGTAAAATTACGAACCCAACTAAAACTCCGGGTAAAATTACGAACCCAACTAAAACTCCGGGTATAAAATACGAACCCAACTAAAAAGTCCGGGTAAAATTACGAACCCAACTAAAAAGTCCGGGTAAAATTACGAACCCAACTAAAACTCCGGGTAAAATTACGAACTCAACTAAAACTCCGGGTAAAATTACGAACCCAACTAAAACTCCGGGTAAAATTACGAACCCAACTGAAAGTCCGGGTAAAAAATACGAACCCAACTAAAAAGTCCGGGTAAAATTACGAACCCAACTAAAACTCCGGGTAAAATTACGAACCCAACTAAAACTCCGGGTAAAATTACGAACCCAAGTAAAACTCCGGGTAAAATTACGAACCCAACTAAAACTCCGGGTAAAATTACGAACCCAACTAAAACTCCGGGTAAAATTACGAACCCAACTAAAAGTCCGGGTAAAAATACGAACCCAACTAAAAAGTCCGGGTAACTCAAGACTCCGGGTAAAATTACGAACCCAACTAAAACTCCGGGTAAAATTACGAACCCAACTAAAAGTCCGGGTAAAAAATACGAGCCCAACTAAAAGGTCCGGGTAAAATTACGAACCCAACTAAAACTCCGGGTAAAATTATGAACCCAACTAAAAGTCCGGGTAAAAAAATCTAACCCAACTAAAAAGTCCGGGTAAAATTACGAACCCAACTAAAACTCCGGGTAAAATTACGAACCCAACTAAAAAGTCCGGGTAAAATTACGAACCCAACTAAAAAGTCCGGGTAAAATTACGAACCCAACTAAAAAGTCCCGGTAAAATTACGAACCCAACTAAAACTCCGGGTAAAATTACGAACTCAACTAAAACTCCGGGTAAAAATACGAACCCAACTAAAACTCCGGGTAAAAGATACGAACCCAATTAAAACTCCGGGTAAAAAATACGAACCCAACTAAAACTCCGGGTAAAACTACGAACCCAATTAAAAAGTCCGGGTAAAATTACGAACCCAACTAAAACTCCGGGTAAAAAATACGAACCCAACTAAAAAGTCCGGGTAAAATTACGAACCCAAGTAAAACTCCGGGTAAAATTACGAACCCAGCTAAAACTCCGGGTAAAATTACGAACCCAACTAAAAGTCCGGGTAAAAAATACGAACCCAACTAAAAAGTCCGGGTAAAATTACGAACCCAACTAAAAGTCCGGGTAAAAAATACGAACCCAACTAAAAAGTCCGGGTAAAATTACGAACCCAAGTGAAACTCCGGGTAAAATTACGAACCCAACTAAAACTCCGGGTAAAATTACGAACCCAACTAAAAGTCCGGGTAAAAAATACGAACCCAACTAAAAAGTCCGGTTAAAATTACGAACCCAACTAAAAGTCCGGGTAAAAAATACGAACCCAACTAAAAAGTCCGGGTAAAATTACGAACCCAACTAAAACTCCGGGTAAAATTACGAACCCAACTAAAAAGTCCGGGTAAAATTACGAACCCAAATAAAAAGTCCGGGTAAAATTACGAACCCAACTAAAACTCCGGGTAAAATTACGAACTCAACTAAAATTCCGGGTAAAATTACGAACCCAACTAAAACTCCGGGTATAATTAGGAACCCAACTAAAAGTCCGGGTAAAAAATACGAACCCAACTAAAAAGTCCGGGTAAAATTACGAACCCAACTAAAACTCCGGGTAAAATTACGAACCCAACTAAAACTCCGGGTAAAATTACGAACCCAACTAAAACTCGGGGTAAAATTACGAACCCAACTAAAAAGTCCGGGTAAAATTACGAACCCAACTAAAACTCCGGGTAAAAAATACGAACCAAACAAAAAAGTCCGGGTAACATTTAGAACCCAACTAAAACTCCGGGTAAAAAAATACGAACCCAACTAAAACTCCGGGCAAAAATACTAACCCAACTAAAAAGTCCGGGTAAAAAATACGAACCCAACTAAAACTCCGGGTAAAAATACGAACCCAACTAAAACTCCGGGTAAAAATACGAACCCAACTAAAACTCCGGGTAAAAAATACGGACCCAACTAAAACTCCGGGTAAAAATACGAACCCAACTAAAACTCCGGGTAAAAATACGAACCCAACTAAAACTCCGGGCAAAAATACTAACCCAACTAAAAAGTCCGGGTAAAAAATACGAACCCAACTAAAACTCCGCGTAAAAATACGAAACCAACTAAAACTCCGGGTAAAAATACGAACCCAACTAAAACTCCTTGTAAAAAATACGAACCCAACTAAAACTCCGGGTAAAAAATACGAACCCAACTAAAAAGTCTGGTAAAAAATATGAACCCAACTAAAACTCCGGGTAAAATTACCAACACAACTAAAACTCCGGGTAAAAATACGAACCCAACTAAAACTCCGGATAAAAAATACGAACCCAACTAAAACTCCGGGTAAAAAATTCGAACCCAACTAAAACTCCGGGTAAAATTACGAACCCAACTAAAAGTCCGGGTAAAAAATACGAACCCAACTAAAAAGTCCGGGTAAAATTACGAACCCAACTAAAACTCCGGGTAAAATTACGAACCCAACTAAAACTCCGGGTAAAATTACGAACTCAACTAAAACTCCGGGTAAAATTACGAACCCAACTAAAACTCCGGGTAAAATTACGAACCCAACTAAAAGTCCGGGTAAAAAATACGAACCCAACTTAAAAGGCCGGGTAAAATTACGAACCCAACTAAAACTCCGGGTAAAATTACGAACCCAACTAAAACTCCGGGTAAAATTACGAACCCAAGTAAAACTCCGGGTAAAATTACGAACCCAAGTAAAACTCCGGGTAAAATTACGAACCCAACTAAAACTCCGGGTAAAATTACGAACCCAACTAAAACTCCGGGTAAAATTACGAACCCAACTAAAACTCCGGGTAAAAATACGAACCCAACTAAAAAGTCCGGGTAACTCAAGACTCCGGGTAAAATTACGAACCCAACTAAAACTCCGGGTAAAATTACGAACCCAACTAAAAGTCCGGGTAAAAAATACGAACCCAACTAAAAGGTCCGGGTAAAATTACGAACCCAACTAAAACTCCGGGTAAAATTATGAACCCAACTAAAAGTCCGAGTAAAAAATTCGAACCCAACTAAAAAGTCCGGGTAAAATTACGAACCCAACTAAAACTCCGGGTAAAATTACGAACCCAACTAAAAAGTCCGGGTAAAATTACGAACCCAACTAAAAAGTCCGGGTAAAATTACGAACCCAGCTAAAAAGTCCGGGTAAAATTACGAACCCAACTAAAACTCCGGGTAAAATTACGAACTCAACTAAAACTCCGGGTAAAAATACGAACCCAACTAAAACTCCGGGTAAAAGATACGAACCCAATTAAAACTCCGGGTAAAAAATACGAACCCAACTAAAACTCCGGGTAAAATTACGAACCCAATTAAAAAGTCCGGGTAAAATTACGAACCCAACTAAAACTCCGGGTAAAAAATACGAACCCAACTAAAAAGTCCGGGTAAAATTACGAACCCAAGTAAAACTCCGGGTAAAATTACGAACCCAACTAAAACTCCGGGTAAAATTACGAACCCAACTATAAAGTCCGGGTAAAAAATACGAACCCAACTAAAAAGTCCGGGTAAAATTGCGAACCCAACTAAAACTTCGGGTAAAATTACGAACCCAACTAAAACTCCGGGTATAAAATACGAACCCAACTAAAAAGTCCGGGTAAAATTACAAACCCAACTAAAAAGTCCGGGTAAAATTACGAACCCAACTAAAAAGTCCGGGTAAAAAATACGAACCCAACTAAAAAGTCCGGGTAAAATTACGAACCCAACTAAAAGTCCGGGTAAGAAATACGAACCCAACTAAAAAGTCCGGGTAAAATTACGAACCCAAGTGAAACTCCGGGTAAAATTACGAACCCAACTAAAACTCCGGGTAAAATTACGAACCCAACTAAAAGTCCGGGTAAAAATACGAACCCAACTAAAAAGTCCGGGTAAAATTACGAACCCAACTAAAACTCCGGGTAAAATTACGAACTCAACTAAAACTCCTGGTAAAATTACGAACCCAACTAAAACTCCGGGTAAAATTACGAACCCAACTAAAAGTCCGGGTAAAAAATACGAACCCTACTAAAAAGTCCGGGTAAAATTACGAACCCAACTAAAACTCCGGGTAAAATTACGAACCCAACTAAAACTCCGGGTAAAATTACGAACCCAAGTAAAACTCCGGGTAAAATTACGAACCCAACTAAAACTCCGGGTAAAATTACGAACCCAACTAAAACTCCGGGTAAAATTACGAACCCAACTAAAAGTCCGGGTAAAAATACGAACCCAACTAAAAAGTCCGGGTAACTCAAGACTCCGGGTAAAATTACGAACCCAACTAAAACTCCGGGTAAAATTACGAACCCAACTAAAAGTCCAGGTAAAAAATACGAACCCAACTAAAAGGTCCGGGTAAAATTACGAACCCAACTAAAACTCCGGGTAAAATTATGAACCCAACTAAAAGTCCGGGTAAAAAAATCTAACCCAACTAAAAAGTCCGGGTAAAATTACGAACCCAACTAAAACTCCGGGTAAAATTATGAACCCAACTAAAAAGTCCGGGTAAAATTACGAACCCAACTAAAAAGTCCGGGTAAAATTACGAACCCAACTAAAAAGTCCCGGTAAAATTACGAACCCAACTAAAACTCCGGGTAAAATTACGAACTCAACTAAAACTCCGGGTAAAAATACGAACCCAACTAAAACTCCGGGTAAAAGATACGAACCCAATTAAAACTCCGGGTAAAAAATACGAACCCAACTAAAACTCCGGGTAAAAGTACGAACCCAATTAAAAAGTCCGGGTAAAATTACGAACCCAACTAAAACTCCGGGTAAAAAATACGAACCCAACTAAAAAGTCCGGGTAAAATTACGAACCCAAGTAAAACTCCGGGTAAAATTACGAACCCAACTAAAACTCCGGGTAAAATTACGAACCCAACTAAAAGTCCGGGTAAAAAATACGAACCCAACTAAAAAGTCCGGGTAAAATTACGAACCCAACTAAAAGTCCGGGTAAAAAATACGAACCCAACTAAAAAGTCCGGGTAAAATTACGAACCCAAGTGAAACTCCGGGTAAAATTACGAACCCAACTAAAACTCCGGGTAAAATTACGAACCCAACTAAAAGTCCGGGTAAAAAATACGAACCCAACTAAAAAGTCCGGTTAAAATTACGAACCCAACTAAAAGTCCGGGTAAAAAATACGAACCCAACTAAAAAGTCCGGGTAAAATTACGAACCCAAGTAAAACTCCGGGTAAAATTACGAACCCAACTAAAACTCCGGGTAAAATTACGAACCCAACTAAAACTCCGGGTAAAATTACGAACCCAACTAAAAGTCCGGGTAAAAAATACGAACCCAACTAAAAGGTCCGGGTAAAATTACGAACCCAACTAAAACTCCGGGTAAAATTATGAACCCAACTAAAAGTCCGAGTAAAAAATTCGAACCCAACTAAAAAGTCCGGGTAAAATTACGAACCCAACTAAAACTCCGGGTAAAATTACGAACCCAACTAAAAAGTCCGGGTAAAATTACGAACCCAACTAAAAAGTCCGGGTAAAATTACGAACCCAGCTAAAAAGTCCGGGTAAAATTACGAACCCAACTAAAACTCCGGGTAAAATTACGAACTCAACTAAAACTCCGGGTAAAAATACGAACCCAACTAAAACTCCGGGTAAAAGATACGAACCCAATTAAAACTCCGGGTAAAAAATACGAACCCAACTAAAACTCCGGGTAAAATTACGAACCCAATTAAAAAGTCCGGGTAAAATTACGAACCCAACTAAAACTCCGGGTAAAAAATACGAACCCAACTAAAAAGTCCGGGTAAAATTACGAACCCAAGTAAAACTCCGGGTAAAATTACGAACCCAACTAAAACTCCGGGTAAAATTACGAACCCAACTAAAAGTCCGGGTAAAAAATACGAACCCAACTAAAAAGTCCGGGTAAAATTACGAACCCAACTAAAAGTCCGGGTAAAAAATACGAACCCAACTAAAAAGTCCGGGTAAAATTACGAACCCAAGTGAAACTCCGGGTAAAATTACGAACCCAACTAAAACTCCGGGTAAAATTACGAACCCAACTAAAAGTCCGGGTAAAAAATACGAACCCAACTAAAAAGTCCGGTTAAAATTACGAACCCAACTAAAAGTCCGGGTAAAAAATACGAACCCAACTAAAAAGTCCGGGTAAAATTACGAACCCAAGTAAAACTC
Source organism: Melinopterus prodromus (assembly GCA_964023965.1). NCBI lineage: Eukaryota > Metazoa > Arthropoda > Insecta > Coleoptera > Scarabaeidae > Melinopterus > Melinopterus prodromus. Next base: position 198,923 of record CAXIES010000611.1, on the reverse strand, counting down.
CGGGTAAAATTACGAACCCAACTAAAACTCCGGGTAAAATTACGAACCCAACTAAAAAGTCCGGGTAAAATTACGAACCCAAATAAAAAGTCCGGGTAAAATTACGAACCCAACTAAAACTCCGGGTAAAATTACGAACTCAACTAAAACTCCGGGTAAAATTACGAACCCAACTAAAACTCCGGGTAAAATTACGAACCCAACTAAAACTCGGGGTAAAATTACGAACCCAACTAAAAAGTCCGGGTAAAATTACGAACCCAACTAAAACTCCGGGTAAAAAATACGAACCAAACAAAAAAGTCCGGGTAACATTTAGAACCCAACTAAAACTCCGGGTAAAAAAATACGAACCCAACTAAAACTCCGGGCAAAAATACTAACCCAACTAAAAAGTCCGGGTAAAAAATACGAACCCAACCAAAACTCCGGGTAAAAATACGAACCCAACTAAAACTCCGGGTAAAAATACGAACCCAACTAAAACTCCGGGTAAAAAATACGGACCCAACTAAAACTCCGGGTAAAAATACGAACCCAACTAAAACTCCGGGTAAAAATACGAACCCAACTAAAACTCCGGGCAAAAATACTAACCCAACTAAAAAGTCCGGGTAAAAAATACGAACCCAACTAAAACTCCGCGTAAAAATACGAAACCAACTAAAACTCCGGGTAAAAATACGAACCCAACTAAAACTCCGGGTAAAAAATACGAACGCAACTAAAACTCCGGGTAAAAAATACGAACCCAACTAAAAAGTCTGGTAAAAAATATGAACCCAACTAAAACTCCGGGTAAAATTACCAACACAACTAAAACTCCGGGTAAAAATACGAACCCAACTAAAACTCCGGATAAAAAATACGAACCCAACTAAAACTCCGGGTAAAAAATTCGAACCCAACTAAAACTCCGGGTAAAATTACGAACCCAACTAAAAGTCCGGGTAAAAAATACGAACCCAACTAAAAAGTCCGGGTAAAATTACGAACCCAACTAAAACTCCGGGTAAAATTACGAACCCAACTAAAACTCCGGGTAAAATTACGAACTCAACTAAAACTCCGGGTAAAATTACGAACCCAACTAAAACTCCGGGTAAAATTACGAACCCAACTAAAAGTCCGGGTAAAAAATACGAACCCAACTAAAAAGGCCGGGTAAAATTACGAACCCAACTAAAACTCCGGGTAAAATTACGAACCCAACTAAAACTCCGGGTAAAATTACGAACCCAAGTAAAACTCCGGGTAAAATTACGAACCCAAGTAAAACTCCGGGTAAAATTACGAACCCAACTAAAACTCCGGGTAAAATTACGAACCCAACTAAAACTCCGGGTAAAATTACGAACCCAACTAAAACTCCGGGTAAAAATACAAACCCAACTAAAAAGTCCGGGTAACTCAAGACTCCGGGTAAAATTACGAACCCAACTAAAACTCCGGGTAAAATTACGAACCCAACTAAAAGTCCGGGTAAAAAATACGAACCCAACTAAAAGGTCCGGGTAAAATTACGAACCCAACTAAAACTCCGGGTAAAATTATGAACCCAACTAAAAGTCCGAGTAAAAAATTCGAACCCAACTAAAAAGTCCGGGTAAAATTACGAACCCAACTAAAACTCCGGGTAAAATTACGAACCCAACTAAAAAGTCCGGGTAAAATTACGAACCCAACTAAAAAGTCCGGGTAAAATTACGAACCCAGCTAAAAAGTCCGGGTAAAATTACGAACCCAACTAAAACTCCGGGTAAAATTACGAACTCAACTAAAACTCCGGGTAAAAATACGAACCCAACTAAAACTCCGGGTAAAAGATACGAACCCAATTAAAACTCCGGGTAAAAAATACGAACCCAACTAAAACTCCGGGTAAAATTACGAACCCAATTAAAAAGTCCGGGTAAAATTACGAACCCAACTAAAACTCCGGGTAAAAAATACGAACCCAACTAAAAAGTCCGGGTAAAATTACGAACCCAAGTAAAACTCCGGGTAAAATTACGAACCCAACTAAAACTCCGGGTAAAATTACGAACCCAACTATAAAGTCCGGTTAAAAAATACGAACCCAACTAAAAAGTCCGGGTAAAATTACGAACCCTACTAAAACTTCGGGTAAAATTACGAACCCAACTAAAACTCCGGGTATAAAATACGAACCCAACTAAAAAGTCCGGGTAAAATTACAAACCCAACTAAAAAGTCCGGGTAAAATTACGAACCCAACTAAAAAGTCCGGGTAAAAAATACGAACCCAACTAAAAAGTCCGGGTAAAATTACGAACCCAACTAAAAGTCCGGGTAAAAAATACGAACCCAACTAAAAAGTCCGGGTAAAATTACGAACCCAAGTGAAACTCCGGGTAAAATTACGAACCCAACTAAAACTCCGGGTAAAATTACGAACCCAACTAAAAGTCCGGATAAAAATACGAACCCAACTAAAAAGTCCGGGTAAAATTACGAACCCAACTAAAACTCCGGGTAAAATTACGAACTCAACTAAAACTCCGGGTAAAATTACGAACCCAACTAAAACTCCGGGTAAAATTACGAACCCAACTAAAAGTCCGGGTAAAAAATACGAACCCTACTAAAAAGTCCGGGTAAAATTACGAACCCAACTAAAACTCCGGGTAAAATTACGAACCCAACTAAAACTCCGGGTAAAATTACGAACCCAAGTAAAACTCCGGGTAAAATTACGAACCCAACTAAAACTCCGGGTAAAATTACGAACCCAACTAAAACTCCGGGTAAAATTACGAACCCAACTAAAAGTCCGGGTAAAAATACGAACCCAACTAAAAAGTCCGGGTAACTCAAGACTCCGGGTAAAATTACGAACCCAACTAAAACTCCGGGTAAAATTACGAACCCAACTAAAAGTCCGGGTAAAAAATACGAACCCAACTAAAAAGTCCGGGTAACTCAAGACTCCGGGTAAAATTACGAACCCAACTAAAACTCCGGGTAAAATTACGAACCCAACTAAAACTCCGGGTAAAATTATGAACCCAACTAAAAGTCCGAGTAAAAAATTCGAACCCAACTAAAAAGTCCGGGTAAAATTACGAACCCAACTAAAACTCCGGGTAAAATTACGAATCCAACTAAAAAGTCCGGGTAAAATTACGAACCCAACTAAAAAGTCCGGGTAAAATTACGAACCCAACTAAAAAGTCCGGGTAAAATTACGAACCCAACTAAAACTCCGGGTAAAATTACGAACTCAACTAAAACTCCGGGTAAAAATACGAACCCAACTAAAACTCCGGGTAAGAGATACGAACCCAATTAAAACTCCGGGTAAAAAATACGAACCCAACTAAAACTCCGGGTAAAATTACGAACCCAATTAAAAAGTCCGGGTAAAATTACGAACCCAACTAAAACTCCGGGTAAAGAATACGAACCCAACTAAAAAGTCCGGGTAAAATTACGAACCCAAGTAAAACTCCGGGTAAAATTACGAACCCAACTAAAACTCCGGGTAAAATTAGGAACCCAACTAAAAAGTCCGGGTAAAAAATACGAACCCAACTAAAAAGTCCGGGTAAAATTACGAACCCAACTAAAACTCCGGGTAAAATTACGAACCCAACTAAAACTCCGGGTATAAAATACGAACCCAACTAAAAAGTCCGGGTAAAATTACAAACCCAACTAAAAAGTCCGGGTAAAATTACGAACCCAACTAAAACTCCGGGTAAAATTACGAACTCAACTAAAACTCCGGGTAAAATTACGAACCCAACTAAAACTCCGGGTAAAATTACGAACCCAAGTAAAACTCCGGGTAAAATTACGAACCCAACTAAAACTCCGGGTAAAATTACGAACCCAAGTAAAAGTCCGGGTAAAAATACGAACCCAACTAAAAAGTCCGGGTAAAATTACGAACCCAACTAAAAGTCCGGGTAAAAAATACGAACCCAACTAAGAAGTCCGGGTAAAATTACGAACCCAAGTAAAACTCCGGGTAAAATTACGAACCCAACTAAAACTCCGGGTAAAATTACGAACCCAACTAAAAAGTCCGGGTAAAAAATACGAACCCAACTAAAAAGTCCGGGTAAAATTACGAACCCAACTAAAACTCCGGGTAAAATTACGAACCCAACTAAAACTCCGGGTATAAAATACGAACCCAACTAAAAAGTCCGGGTAAAATTACGAACCCAACTAAAAAGTCCGGGTACAATTACGAACCCAACTAAAACTCCGGGTAAAATTACGAACTCAACTAAAACTCCGGGTAAAATTACGAACCCAACTAAAACTCCGGGTAAAATTACGAACCCAACTAAAAGTCCGGGTAAAAAATACGAACCCAACTAAAAAGTCCGGGTAAAATTACGAACCCAACTAAAATTCCGGGTAAAATTACGAACCCAACTAAAACTCCGGGTAAAATTACGAACCCAAGTAAAACTCCGGGTAAAATTACGAACCCAACTAAAACTCCGGGTAAAATTACGAACCCAACTAAAACTCCGGGTAAAATTACGAACCCAACTAAAAGTCCGGGTAAAAATACGAACCCAACTAAAAAGTCCGGGTAACTCAAGACTCCGGGTAAAATTACGAACCCAACTAAAACTCCGGGTAAAATTACGAACCGAACTAAAAGTCCGGGTAAAAAATACGAACCCAACTAAAAGGTCCGGGTAAAATTACGAACCCAACTAAAACTCCGGGTAAAATTATGAACCCAACTAAAAGTCCGGGTAAAAAAATCTAACCCAACTAAAAAGTCCGGGTAAAATTACGAACCCAACTAAAACTCCGGGTAAAATTACGAACCCAACTAAAAAGTCCGGGTAAAATTACGAACCCAACTAAAAAGTCCGGGTAAAATTACGAACCCAACTAAAAAGTCCGGGTAAAATTACGAACCCAACTAAAACTCCGGGTAAAATTACGAACTCAACTAAAACTCCGGGTAAAAATACGAACCCAACTAAAACTCCGGGTAAAAGATACGAACCCAATTAAAACTCCGGGTAAAAAATACGAACCCAACTAAAACTCCGGGTAAAATTACGAACCCAATTAAAAAGTCCGGGTAAAATTACGAACCCAACTAAAACTCCGGGTAAAAAATACGAACCCAACTAAAAAGTCCGGGTAAAATTACGAACCCAAGTAAAACTCCGGGTAAAATTACGAACCCAACTAAAACTCCGGGTAAAATTACGAACCCAACTAAAAGTCCGGGTAAAAAATACGAACCCAACTAAAAAGTCCGGGTAAAATTACGAACCCAACTAAAAGTCCGGGTAAAAAATACGAACCCAACTAAAAAGTCCGGGTAAAATTACGAACCCAAGTGAAACTCCGGGTAAAATTACGAACCCAACTAAAACTCCGGGTAAAATTACGAACCCAACTAAAAGTCCGGGTAAAAAATACGAACCCAACTAAAAAGTCCGGTTAAAATTACGAACCCAACTAAAAGTCCGGGTAAAAAATACGAACCCAACTAAAAAGTCCGGGTAAAATTACGAACCCAAGTAAAACTCCGGGTAAAATTACGAACCCAACTAAAACTCCGGGTAAAATTACGAACCCAACTAAAAAGTCCGGGTAAAATTACGAACCCAAATAAAAAGTCCGGGTAAAATTACGAACCCAACTAAAACTCCGGGTAAAATTACGAACTCAACTAAAACTCCGGGTAAAATTACGAACCCAACTAAAACTCCGGGTAAAATTAGGAACCCAACTAAAAGTCCGGGTAAAAAATACGAACCCAACTAAAAAGTCCGGGTAAAATTACGAACCCAAACTAAAACTCCGGGTAAAATTACGAACCCAACTAAAACTCCGGGTAAAATTACGAACCCAACTAAAACTCGGGGTAAAATTACGAACCCAACTAAAAAGTCCGGGTAAAATTACGAACCCAACTAAAAGTCCGGGTAAAAAATACGAACCCAACTAAAAAGTCCGGGTAAAATTACGAACCCAAGTGAAACTCCGGGTAAAATTACGAACCCAACTAAAACTCCGGGTAAAATTACGAACCCAACTAAAAGTCCGGGTAAAAAATACGAACCCAACTAAAAAGTCCGGTTAAAATTACGAACCCAACTAAAAGTCCGGGTAAAAAATACGAACCCAACTAAAAAGTCCGGGTAAAATTACGAACCCAAGTAAAACTCCGGGTAAAATTACGAACCCAACTAAAACTCCGGGTAAAATTACGAACCCAACTAAAAAGTCCGGGTAAAATTACGAACCCAAATAAAAAGTCCGGGTAAAATTACGAACCCAACTAAAACTCCGGGTAAAATTACGAACTCAACTAAAACTCCGGGTAAAATTACGAACCCAACTAAAACTCCGGGTAAAATTACGAACCCAACTAAAACTCGGGGTAAAATTACGAACCCAACTAAAAAGTCCGGGTAAAATTACGAACCCAACTAAAACTCCGGGTAAAAAATACGAACCAAACAAAAAAGTCCGGGTAACATTTAGAACCCAACTAAAACTCCGGGTAAAAAAATACGAACCCAACTAAAACTCCGGGCAAAAATACTAACCCAACTAAAAAGTCCGGGTAAAAAATACGAACCCAACCAAAACTCCGGGTAAAAATACGAACCCAACTAAAACTCCGGGTAAAAATACGAACCCAACTAAAACTCCGGGTAAAAAATACGGACCCAACTAAAACTCCGGGTAAAAATACGAACCCAACTAAAACTCCGGGTAAAAATACGAACCCAACTAAAACTCCGGGCAAAAATACTAACCCAACTAAAAAGTCCGGGTAAAAAATACGAACCCAACTAAAACTCCGCGTAAAAATACGAAACCAACTAAAACTCCGGGTAAAAATACGAACCCAACTAAAACTCCGGGTAAAAAATACGAACGCAACTAAAACTCCGGGTAAAAAATACGAACCCAACTAAAAAGTCTGGTAAAAAATATGAACCCAACTAAAACTCCGGGTAAAATTACCAACACAACTAAAACTCCGGGTAAAAATACGAACCCAACTAAAACTCCGGATAAAAAATACGAACCCAACTAAAACTCCGGGTAAAAAATTCGAACCCAACTAAAACTCCGGGTAAAATTACGAACCCAACTAAAAGTCCGGGTAAAAAATACGAACCCAACTAAAAAGTCCGGGTAAAATTACGAACCCAACTAAAACTCCGGGTAAAATTACGAACCCAACTAAAACTCCGGGTAAAATTACGAACTCAACTAAAACTCCGGGTAAAATTACGAACCCAACTAAAACTCCGGGTAAAATTACGAACCCAACTAAAAGTCCGGGTAAAAAATACGAACCCAACTAAAAAGGCCGGGTAAAATTACGAACCCAACTAAAACTCCGGGTAAAATTACGAACCCAACTAAAACTCCGGGTAAAATTACGAACCCAAGTAAAACTCCGGGTAAAATTACGAACCCAAGTAAAACTCCGGGTAAAATTACGAACCCAACTAAAACTCCGGGTAAAATTACGAACCCAACTAAAACTCCGGGTAAAATTACGAACCCAACTAAAACTCCGGGTAAAAATACAAACCCAACTAAAAAGTCCGGGTAACTCAAGACTCCGGGTAAAATTACGAACCCAACTAAAACTCCGGGTAAAATTACGAACCCAACTAAAAGTCCGGGTAAAAAATACGAACCCAACTAAAAGGTCCGGGTAAAATTACGAACCCAACTAAAACTCCGGGTAAAATTATGAACCCAACTAAAAGTCCGAGTAAAAAATTCGAACCCAACTAAAAAGTCCGGGTAAAATTACGAACCCAACTAAAACTCCGGGTAAAATTACGAACCCAACTAAAAAGTCCGGGTAAAATTACGAACCCAACTAAAAAGTCCGGGTAAAATTACGAACCCAGCTAAAAAGTCCGGGTAAAATTACGAACCCAACTAAAACTCCGGGTAAAATTACGAACTCAACTAAAACTCCGGGTAAAAATACGAACCCAACTAAAACTCCGGGTAAAAGATACGAACCCAATTAAAACTCCGGGTAAAAAATACGAACCCAACTAAAACTCCGGGTAAAATTACGAACCCAATTAAAAAGTCCGGGTAAAATTACGAACCCAACTAAAACTCCGGGTAAAAAATACGAACCCAACTAAAAAGTCCGGGTAAAATTACGAACCCAAGTAAAACTCCGGGTAAAATTACGAACCCAACTAAAACTCCGGGTAAAATTACGAACCCAACTATAAAGTCCGGTTAAAAAATACGAACCCAACTAAAAAGTCCGGGTAAAATTACGAACCCAACTAAAACTTCGGGTAAAATTACGAACCCAACTAAAACTCCGGGTATAAAATACGAACCCAACTAAAAAGTCCGGGTAAAATTACAAACCCAACTAAAAAGTCCGGGTAAAATTACGAACCCAACTAAAAAGTCCGGGTAAAAAATACGAACCCAACTAAAAAGTCCGGGTAAAATTACGAACCCAACTAAAAGTCCGGGTAAAAAATACGAACCCAACTAAAAAGTCCGGGTAAAATTACGAACCCAAGTGAAACTCCGGGTAAAATTACGAACCCAACTAAAACTCCGGGTAAAATTACGAACCCAACTAAAAGTCCGGATAAAAATACGAACCCAACTAAAAAGTCCGGGTAAAATTACGAACCCAACTAAAACTCCGGGTAAAATTACGAACTCAACTAAAACTCCGGGTAAAATTACGAACCCAACTAAAACTCCGGGTAAAATTACGAACCCAACTAAAAGTCCGGGTAAAAAATACGAACCCTACTAAAAAGTCCGGGTAAAATTACGAACCCAACTAAAACTCCGGGTAAAATTACGAACCCAACTAAAACTCCGGGTAAAATTACGAACCCAAGTAAAACTCCGGGTAAAATTACGAACCCAACTAAAACTCCGGGTAAAATTACGAACCCAACTAAAACTCCGGGTAAAATTACGAACCCAACTAAAAGTCCGGGTAAAAATACGAACCCAACTAAAAAGTCCGGGTAACTCAAGACTCCGGGTAAAATTACGAACCCAACTAAAACTCCGGGTAAAATTACGAACCCAACTAAAAGTCCGGGTAAAAAATACGAACCCAACTAAAAAGTCCGGGTAACTCAAGACTCCGGGTAAAATTACGAACCCAACTAAAACTCCGGGTAAAATTACGAACCCAACTAAAACTCCGGGTAAAATTATGAACCCAACTAAAAGTCCGAGTAAAAAATTCGAACCCAACTAAAAAGTCCGGGTAAAATTACGAACCCAACTAAAACTCCGGGTAAAATTACGAACCCAACTAAAAAGTCCGGGTAAAATTACGAACCCAACTAAAAAGTCCGGGTAAAATTACGAACCCAACTAAAAAGTCCGGGTAAAATTACGAACCCAACTAAAACTCCGGGTAAAATTACGAACTCAACTAAAACTCCGGGTAAAAATACGAACCCAACTAAAACTCCGGGTAAGAGATACGAACCCAATTAAAACTCCGGGTAAAAAATACGAACCCAACTAAAACTCCGGGTAAAATTACGAACCCAATTAAAAAGTCCGGGTAAAATTACGAACCCAACTAAAACTCCGGGTAAAGAATACGAACCCAACTAAAAAGTCCGGGTAAAATTACGAACCCAAGTAAAACTCCGGGTAAAATTACGAACCCAACTAAAACTCCGGGTAAAATTAGGAACCCAACTAAAAAGTCCGGGTAAAAAATACGAACCCAACTAAAAAGTCCGGGTAAAATTACGAACCCAACTAAAACTCCGGGTAAAATTACGAACCCAACTAAAACTCCGGGTATAAAATACGAACCCAACTAAAAAGTCCGGGTAAAATTACAAACCCAACTAAAAAGTCCGGGTAAAATTACGAACCCAACTAAAACTCCGGGTAAAATTACGAACTCAACTAAAACTCCGGGTAAAATTACGAACCCAACTAAAACTCCGGGTAAAATTACGAACCCAAGTAAAACTCCGGGTAAAATTACGAACCCAACTAAAACTCCGGGTAAAATTACGAACCCAAGTAAAAGTCCGGGTAAAAATACGAACCCAACTAAAAAGTCCGGGTAAAATTACGAACCCAACTAAAAGTCCGGGTAAAAAATACGAACCCAACTAAGAAGTCCGGGTAAAATTACGAACCCAAGTAAAACTCCGGGTAAAATTACGAACCCAACTAAAACTCCGGGTAAAATTACGAACCCAACTAAAAAGTCCGGGTAAAAAATACGAACCCAACTAAAAAGTCCGGGTAAAATTACGAACCCAACTAAAACTCCGGGTAAAATTACGAACCCAACTAAAACTCCGGGTATAAAATACGAACCCAACTAAAAAGTCCGGGTAAAATTACGAACCCAACTAAAAAGTCCGGGTACAATTACGAACCCAACTAAAACTCCGGGTAAAATTACGAACTCAACTAAAACTCCGGGTAAAATTACGAACCCAACTAAAACTCCGGGTAAAATTACGAACCCAACTAAAAGTCCGGGTAAAAAATACGAACCCAACTAAAAAGTCCGGGTAAAATTACGAACCCAACTAAAATTCCGGGTAAAATTACGAACCCAACTAAAACTCCGGGTAAAATTACGAACCCAAGTAAAACTCCGGGTAAAATTACGAACCCAACTAAAACTCCGGGTAAAATTACGAACCCAACTAAAACTCCGGGTAAAATTACGAACCCAACTAAAAGTCCGGGTAAAAATACGAACCCAACTAAAAAGTCCGGGTAACTCAAGACTCCGGGTAAAATTACGAACCCAACTAAAACTCCGGGTAAAATTACGAACCGAACTAAAAGTCCGGGTAAAAAATACGAACCCAACTAAAAGGTCCGGGTAAAATTACGAACCCAACTAAAACTCCGGGTAAAATTATGAACCCAACTAAAAGTCCGGGTAAAAAAATCTAACCCAACTAAAAAGTCCGGGTAAAATTACGAACCCAACTAAAACTCCGGGTAAAATTACGAACCCAACTAAAAAGTCCGGGTAAAATTACGAACCCAACTAAAAAGTCCGGGTAAAATTACGAACCCAACTAAAAAGTCCGGGTAAAATTACGAACCCAACTAAAACTCCGGGTAAAATTACGAACTCAACTAAAACTCCGGGTAAAAATACGAACCCAACTAAAACTCCGGGTAAAAGATACGAACCCAATTAAAACTCCGGGTAAAAAATACGAACCCAACTAAAACTCCGGGTAAAATTACGAACCCAATTAAAAAGTCCGGGTAAAATTACGAACCCAACTAAAACTCCGGGTAAAAAATACGAACCCAACTAAAAAGTCCGGGTAAAATTACGAACCCAAGTAAAACTCCGGGTAAAATTACGAACCCAACTAAAACTCCGGGTAAAATTACGAACCCAACTAAAAGTCCGGGTAAAAAATACGAACCCAACTAAAAAGTCCGGGTAAAATTACGAACCCAACTAAAAGTCCGGGTAAAAAATACGAACCCAACTAAAAAGTCCGGGTAAAATTACGAACCCAAGTGAAACTCCGGGTAAAATTACGAACCCAACTAAAACTCCGGGTAAAATTACGAACCCAACTAAAAGTCCGGGTAAAAAATACGAACCCAACTAAAAAGTCCGGTTAAAATTACGAACCCAACTAAAAGTCCGGGTAAAAAATACGAACCCAACTAAAAAGTCCGGGTAAAATTACGAACCCAAGTAAAACTCCGGGTAAAATTACGAACCCAACTAAAACTCCGGGTAAAATTACGAACCCAACTAAAAAGTCCGGGTAAAATTACGAACCCAAATAAAAAGTCCGGGTAAAATTACGAACCCAACTAAAACTCCGGGTAAAATTACGAACAACTAAAACTCCGGGTAAAATTACGAACCCAACTAAAACTCCGGGTAAAATTAGGAACCCAACTAAAAGTCCGGGTAAAAAATACGAACCCAACTAAAAAGTCCGGGTAAAATTACGAACCCAAACTAAAACTCCGGGTAAAATTACGAACCCAACTAAAACTCCGGGTAAAATTACGAACCCAACTAAAACTCGGGGTAAAATTACGAACCCAACTAAAAAGTCCGGGTAAAATTACGAACCCAACTAAAACTCCGGGTAAAAAATACGAACCAAACAAAAAAGTCCGGGTAACATTTAGAACCCAACTAAAACTCCGGGTAAAAAAATACGAACCCAACTAAAACTCCGGGCAAAAATACTAACCCAACTAAAAAGTCCGGGTAAAAAATACGAACCCAACTAAAACTCCGGGTAAAAATACGAACCCAACTAAAACTCCGGGTAAAAATACGAACCCAACTAAAACTCCGGGTAAAAAATACGGACCCAACTAAAACTCCGGGTAAAAATACGAACCCAACTAAAACTCCGGGTAAAAATACGAACCCAACTAAAACTCCGGGCAAAAATACTAACCCAACTAAAAAGTCCGGGTAAAAAATACGAACCCAACTAAAACTCCGCGTAAAAATGCGAACCCAACTAAAACTCCGGGTAAAAATACGAACCCAACTAAAACTCCGGGTAAAAAATACGAACCCAACTAAAACTCCGGGTAAAAAATACGAACCCAACTAAAAAGTCTGGTAAAAAATATGAACCCAACTAAAACTCCGGGTAAAATTACCAACACAACTAAAACTCCGGGTAAAAATACGAACCCAACTAAAACTCCGGATAAAAAATACGAACCCAACTAAAACTCCGGGTAAAAAATTCGAACCCAACTAAAACTCCGGGTAAAATTACGAACCCAACTAAAAGTCCGGGTAAAAAATACGAACCCAACTAAAAAGTCCGGGTAAAATTACGAACCCAACTAAAACTCCGGGTAAAATTACGAACCCAACTAAAACTCCGCGTAAAAAATACGAACCCAACTAAAAAGTCCGGGTAAAATTACGAACCCAACTAAAAAGTCCGGGTAAAATTACGAACCCAACTAAAACTCCGGGTAAAATTACGAACTCAACTAAAACTCCGGGTAAAATTACGAACCCAACTAAAACTCCGGGTAAAATTACGAACCCAACTAAAAGTCCGGGTAAAAAATACGAACCCAACTAAAAAGTCCGGGTAAAATTACGAACCCAAGTAAAACTCCGGGTAAAATTACGAACCCAACTAAAACTCCGGGTAAAATTACGAACCCAACTAAAAAGTCCGGGTAAAAAATACGAACCCAACTAAAAAGTCCGGGTAAAATTACGAACCCAACTAAAACTCCGGGTAAAATTACGAACCCAACTAAAACTCCGGGTATAAAATACGAACCCAACTAAAAAGTCCGGGTAAAATTACGAACCCAACTAAAAAGTCCGGGTAAAATTACGAACCCAACTAAAACTCCGGGTAAAATTACGAACTCAACTAAAACTCCGGGTAAAATTACGAACCCAACTAAAACTCCGGGTAAAATTACGAACCCAACTAAAAGTCCGGGTAAAAGATACGAACCCAACTAAAAAGACCGGGTAAAATTACGAACCCAACTAAAACTCCGGGTAAAATTACGAACCCAACTAAAACTCCGGGTAAAATTACGAACCCAAGTAAAACTCCGGGTAAAATTACGAACCCAACTAAAACTCCGGGTAAAATTACGAACCCAACTAAAACTCCGGGTAAAATTACGAACCCAACTAAAAGTCCGGGTAAAAATACGAACCCAACTAAAAAGTCCGGGTAACTCAAGACTCCGGGTAAAATTACGAACCCAACTAAAACTCCGGGTAAAATTACGAACCCAACTAAAAGTCCGGGTAAAAAATACGAACCCAACTAAAAGGTCCGGGTAAAATTACGAACCCAACTAAAACTCCGGGTAAAATTATGAACCCAACTAAAAGTCCGGGTAAAAAATTCGAACCCAACTAAAAAGTCCGGGTAAAATTACGAACCCAACTAAAAGTCCGGGTAAAAAATACGAACCCAACTAAAAAGTCCGGGTAAAATTACGAACCCAACTAAAAGTCCGGGTAAAAAATACGAACCCAACTAAAAAGTCCGGGTAAAATTACGAACCCAAGTGAAACTCCGGGTAAAATTACGAACCCAACTAAAACTCCGGGTAAAATTACGAACCCAACTAAAAGTCCGGGTAAAAAATACGAACCCAACTAAAAAGTCCGGTTAAAATTACGAACCCAACTAAAAGTCCGGGTAAAAAATACGAACCCAACTAAAAAGTCCGGGTGAAATTACGAACCCAAGTAAAACTCCGGGTAAAATTACGAACCCAACTAAAACTCCGGGTAAAATTACGAACCCAACTAAAAAGTCCGGGTAAAATTACGAACCCAAATAAAAAGTCCGGGTAAAATTACGAACCCAACTAAAACTCCGGGTAAAATTACGAACTCAACTAAAACTCCGGGTAAAATTACGAACCCAACTAAAACTCCGGGTAAAATTAGGAACCCAACTAAAAGTCCGGGTAAAAAATACGAACCCAACTAAAAAGTCCGGGTAAAATTACGAACCCAAACTAAAACTCCGGGTAAAATTACGAACCCAACTAAAACTCCGGGTAAAATTAGGAACCCAACTAAAAGTCCGGGTAAAAAATACGAACCCAACTAAAAAGTCCGGGTAAAATTACGAACCCAAACTAAAACTCCGGGTAAAATTACGAACCCAACTAAAACTCCGGGTAAAATTACGAACCCAACTAAAACTCGGGGTAAAATTACGAACCCAACTAAAAAGTCCGGGTAAAATTACGAACCCAACTAAAACTCCGGGTAAAAAATACGAACCAAACAAAAAAGTCCGGGTAACATTTAGAACCCAACTAAAACTCCGGGTAAAAAAATACGAACCCAACTAAAACTCCGGGCAAAAATACTAACCCAACTAAAAAGTCCGGGTAAAAAATACGAACCCAACTAAAACTCCGGGTAAAAATACGAACCCAACTAAAACTCCGGGTAAAAATACGAACCCAACTAAAACTCCGGGTAAAAAATACGGACCCAACTAAAACTCCGGGTAAAAATACGAACCCAACTAAAACTCCGGGTAAAAATACGAACCCAACTAAAACTCCGGGCAAAAATACTAACCCAACTAAAAAGTCCGGGTAAAAAATACGAACCCAACTAAAACTCCGCGTAAAAATACGAACCCAACTAAAACTCCGGGTAAAAATACGAACCCAACTAAAACTCCGGGTAAAAAATACGAACCCAACTAAAACTCCGGGTAAAAAATACGAACCCAACTAAAAAGTCTGGTAAAAAATATGAACCCAACTAAAACTCCGGGTAAAATTACCAACACAACTAAAACGCCGGGTAAAAATACGAACCCAACTAAAACTCCGGATAAAAAATACGAACCCAACTAAAACTCCGGGTAAAAAATTCGAACCCAACTAAAACTCCGGGTAAAATTACGAACCCAACTAAAAGTCCGGGTAAAAAATACGAACCCAACTAAAAAGTCCGGGTAAAATTACGAACCCAACTAAAACTCCGGGTAAAATTACGAACCCAACTAAAACTCCGCGTAAAAAATACGAACCCAACTAAAAAGTCCGGGTAAAATTACGAACCCAACTAAAAAGTCCGGGTAAAATTACGAACCCAACTAAAACTCCGGGTAAAATTACGAACTCAACTAAAACTCCGGGTAAAATTACGAACCCAACTAAAACTCCGGGTAAAATTACGAACCCAACTAAAAGTCCGGGTAAAAAATACGAACCCAACTAAAAAGTCCGGGTAAAATTACGAACCCAAGTAAAACTCCGGGTAAAATTACGAACCCAACTAAAACTCCGGGTAAAATTACGAACCCAACTAAAAAGTCCGGGTAAAAAATACGAACCCAACTAAAAAGTCCGGGTAAAATTACGAACCCAACTAAAACTCCGGGTAAAATTACGAACCCAACTAAAACTCCGGGTATAAAATACGAACCCAACTAAAAAGTCCGGGTAAAATTACGAACCCAACTAAAAAGTCCGGGTAAAATTACGAACCCAACTAAAACTCCGGGTAAAATTACGAACTCAACTAAAACTCCGGGTAAAATTACGAACCCAACTAAAACTCCGGGTAAAATTACGAACCCAACTAAAAGTCCGGGTAAAAGATACGAACCCAACTAAAAAGACCGGGTAAAATTACGAACCCAACTAAAACTCCGGGTAAAATTACGAACCCAACTAAAACTCCGGGTAAAATTACGAACCCAAGTAAAACTCCGGGTAAAATTACGAACCCAACTAAAACTCCGGGTAAAATTACGAACCCAACTAAAACTCCGGGTAAAATTACGAACCCAACTAAAAGTCCGGGTAAAAATACGAACCCAACTAAAAAGTCCGGGTAACTCAAGACTCCGGGTAAAATTACGAACCCAACTAAAACTCCGGGTAAAATTACGAACCCAACTAAAAGTCCGGGTAAAAAATACGAACCCAACTAAAAGGTCCGGGTAAAATTACGAACCCAACTAAAACTCCGGGTAAAATTATGAACCCAACTAAAAGTCCGGGTAAAAAATTCGAACCCAACTAAAAAGTCCGGGTAAAATTACGAACCCAACTAAAACTCCGGGTAAAATTACGAACACAACTAAAAAGTCCGGGTAAAATTACGAACCCAACTAAAAAGTCCGGGTAAAATTACGAACCCAACTAAAACTCCGGGTAAAATTACGAACCCAAGTAAAACTCCGGGTAAAATTACGAACCCAAGTAAATCTCCGGGTAAAATTACGAACCCAACTAAAACTCCGGGTAAAATTACGAACCCAACTAAAACTCCGGGTAAAATTACGAACCCAACTAAAACTCCGGGTAAAAATACGAACCCAACTAAAAAGTCCGGGTAACTCAAGACTCCGGGTAAAATTACGAACCCAACTAAAACTCCGGGTAAAATTACGAACCCAACTAAAAGTCCGGGTAAAAAATACGAACCCAACTAAAAGGTCCGGGTAAAATTACGAACACAACTAAAACTCCGGGTAAAATTATGAACCCAACTAAAAGTCCGAGTAAAAAATTCGAACCCAACTAAAAAGTCCGGGTAAAATTACGAACCCAACTAAAAAGTCCGGGTAAAATTACGAACCCAACTAAAACTCCGGGTAAAATTACGAACCCAACTAAAACTCCGGGTATAAAATACGAACCCAACTAAAAAGTCCGTTTAAAATTACGAACCCAACTAAAAAGTCCGGGTAAAATTACGAACCCAACTAAAACTCCGGGTAAAATTACGAACTCAACTAAAACTCCGGGTAAAATTACGAACCCAACTAAAACTCCGGGTAAAATTACGAACCCAACTAAAAGTCCGGGTAAAAGATACGAACCCAACTAAAAAGACCGGGTAAAATTACGAACCCAACTAAAACTCCGGGTAAAATTACGAACCCAACTAAAACTCCGGGTAAAATTACGAACCCAAGTAAAACTCCGGGTAAAATTACGAACCCAACTAAAACTCCGGGTAAAATTACGAACCCAACTAAAACTCCGGGTAAAATTACGAACCCAACTAAAAGTCCGGGTAAAAATACGAACCCAACTAAAAAGTCCGGGTAACTCAAGACTCCGGGTAAAATTACGAACCCAACTAAAACTCCGGGTAAAATTACGAACCCAACTAAAAGTCCGGGTAAAAAATACGAACCCAACTAAAAGGTCCGGGTAAAATTACGAACCCAACTAAAACTCCGGGTAAAATTATGAACCCAACTAAAAGTCCGGGTAAAAAATTCGAACCCAACTAAAAAGTCCGGGTAAAATTACGAACCCAACTAAAAGTCCGGGTAAAAAATACGAACCCAACTAAAAAGTCCGGGTAAAATTACGAACCCAACTAAAAGTCCGGGTAAAAAATACGAACCCAACTAAAAAGTCCGGGTAAAATTACGAACCCAAGTGAAACTCCGGGTAAAATTACGAACCCAACTAAAACTCCGGGTAAAATTACGAACCCAACTAAAAGTCCGGGTAAAAAATACGAACCCAACTAAAAAGTCCGGTTAAAATTACGAACCCAACTAAAAGTCCGGGTAAAAAATACGAACCCAACTAAAAAGTCCGGGTGAAATTACGAACCCAAGTAAAACTCCGGGTAAAATTACGAACCCAACTAAAACTCCGGGTAAAATTACGAACCCAACTAAAAAGTCCGGGTAAAATTACGAACCCAAATAAAAAGTCCGGGTAAAATTACGAACCCAACTAAAACTCCGGGTAAAATTACGAACTCAACTAAAACTCCGGGTAAAATTACGAACCCAACTAAAACTCCGGGTAAAATTAGGAACCCAACTAAAAGTCCGGGTAAAAAATACGAACCCAACTAAAAAGTCCGGGTAAAATTACGAACCCAAACTAAAACTCCGGGTAAAATTACGAACCCAACTAAAACTCCGGGTAAAATTAGGAACCCAACTAAAAGTCCGGGTAAAAAATACGAACCCAACTAAAAAGTCCGGGTAAAATTACGAACCCAAACTAAAACTCCGGGTAAAATTACGAACCCAACTAAAACTCCGGGTAAAATTACGAACCCAACTAAAACTCGGGGTAAAATTACGAACCCAACTAAAAAGTCCGGGTAAAATTACGAACCCAACTAAAACTCCGGGTAAAAAATACGAACCAAACAAAAAAGTCCGGGTAACATTTAGAACCCAACTAAAACTCCGGGTAAAAAAATACGAACCCAACTAAAACTCCGGGCAAAAATACTAACCCAACTAAAAAGTCCGGGTAAAAAATACGAACCCAACTAAAACTCCGGGTAAAAATACGAACCCAACTAAAACTCCGGGTAAAAATACGAACCCAACTAAAACTCCGGATAAAAAATACGGACCCAACTAAAACTCCGGGTAAAAATACGAACCCAACTAAAACTCCGGGTAAAAATACGAACCCAACTAAAACTCCGGGCAAAAATACTAACCCAACTAAAAAGTCCGGGTAAAAAATACGAACCCAACTAAAACTCCGCGTAAAAATACGAACCCAACTAAAACTCCGGGTAAAAATACGAACCCAACTAAAACTCCGGGTAAAAAATACGAACCCAACTAAAACTCCGGGTAAAAAATACGAACCCAACTAAAAAGTCTGGTAAAAAATATGAACCCAACTAAAACTCCGGGTAAAATTACCAACACAACTAAAACGCCGGGTAAAAATACGAACCCAACTAAAACTCCGGATAAAAAATACGAACCCAACTAAAACTCCGGGTAAAAAATTCGAACCCAACTAAAACTCCGGGTAAAATTACGAACCCAACTAAAAGTCCGGGTAAAAAATACGAACCCAACTAAAAAGTCCGGGTAAAATTACGAACCCAACTAAAACTCCGGGTATAATTACGAACCCAACTAAAACTCCGCGTAAAAAATACGAACCCAACTAAAAAGTCCGGGTAAAATTACGAACCCAACTAAAAAGTCCGGGTAAAATTACGAACCCAACTAAAACTCCGGGTAAAATTACGAACTCAACTAAAACTCCGGGTAAAATTACGAACCCAACTAAAACTCCGGGTAAAATTACGAACCCAACTAAAAGTCCGGGTAAAAAATACGAACCCAACTAAAAAGTCCGGGTAAAATTACGAACCCAAGTAAAACTCCGGGTAAAATTACGAACCCAACTAAAACTCCGGGTAAAATTACGAACCCAACTAAAAAGTCCGGGTAAAAAATACGAACCCAACTAAAAAGTCCGGGTAAAATTACGAACCCAACTAAAACTCCGGGTAAAATTACGAACCCAACTAAAACTCCGGGTATAAAATACGAACCCAACTAAAAAGTCCGGGTAAAATTACGAACCCAACTAAAAAGTCCGGGTAAAATTACGAACCCAACTAAAACGCCGGGTAAAATTACGAACTCAACTAAAACTCCGGGTAAAATTACGAACCCAACTAAAACTCCGGGTAAAATTACGAACCCAACTAAAAGTCCGGGTAAAAGATACGAACCCAACTAAAAAGACCGGGTAAAATTACGAACCCAACTAAAACTCCGGGTAAAATTACGAACCCAACTAAAACTCCGGGTAAAATTACGAACCCAAGTAAAACTCCGGGTAAAATTACGAACCCAACTAAAACTCCGGGTAAAATTACGAACCCAACTAAAACTCCGGGTAAAATTACGAACCCAACTAAAAGTCCGGGTAAAAATACGAACCCAACTAAAAAGTCCGGGTAACTCAAGACTCCGGGTAAAATTACGAACCCAACTAAAACTCCGGGTAAAATTACGAACCCAACTAAAAGTCCGGGTAAAAAATACGAACCCAACTAAAAGGTCCGGGTAAAATTACGAACCCAACTAAAACTCCGGGTAAAATTATGAACCCAACTAAAAGTCCGGGTAAAAAATTCGAACCCAACTAAAAAGTCCGGGTAAAATTACGAACCCAACTAAAACTCCGGGTAAAATTACGAACACAACTAAAAAGTCCGGGTAAAATTACGAACCCAACTAAAAAGTCCGGGTAAAATTACGAACCCAACTAAAAAGTCCGGGTAAAATTACGAACCCAACTAAAACTCCGGGTAAAATTACGAACCCAAGTAAAACTCCGGGTAAAATTACGAACCCAAGTAAAACTCCGGGTAAAATTACGAACCCAACTAAAACTCCGGGTAAAATTACGAACCCAACTAAAACTCCGGGTAAAATTACGAACCCAACTAAAACTCCGGGTAAAAATACGAACCCAACTAAAAAGTCCGGGTAACTCAAGACTCCGGGTAAAATTACGAACCCAACTAAAACTCCGGGTAAAATTACGAACCCAACTAAAAGTCCGGGTAAAAAATACGAACCCAACTAAAAGGTCCGGGTAAAATTACGAACACAACTAAAACTCCGGGTAAAATTATGAACCCAACTAAAAGTCCGAGTAAAAAATTCGAACCCAACTAAAAAGTCCGGGTAAAATTACGAACCCAACTAAAACTCCGGGTAAAATTACGAACCCAACTAAAAAGTCCGGGTAAAATTACGAACCCAACTAAAAAGTCCGGGTAAAATTACGAACCCAACTAAAAAGTCCGGGTAAAATTACGAACCCAACTAAAACTCCGGGTAAAATTACGAACTCAACTAAAACTCCGGGTAAAAATACGAACCCAACTAAAACTCCGGGTAAAAGATACGAACCCAATTAAAACTCCGGGTAAAAAATACGAACCCAACTAAAACTCCGGGTAAAATTACGAACCCAATTAAAAAGTCCGGGTAAAATTACGAACCCAACTAAAACTCCGGGTAAAATTACGAACCCAACTAAAAGTCCGGGTAAAAATACGAACCCAACTAAAAAGTCCGGGTAACTCAAGACTCCGGGTAAAATTACGAACCCAACTAAAACTCCGGGTAAAATTACGAACCCAACTAAAAGTCTGGGTAAAAAATACGAACGTAAATTAAAAGGTCCGGGTAAAATTACGAACCCAACTAAAACTCCGGGTAAAATTATGAACCCAACTAAAAGTCCGAGTACAAAATTCGAACCCAACTAAAAAGTCCGGGTAAAATTACGAACCCAACTAAAACTCCGGGTAAAATTACGAACCCAACTAAAAAGTCCGGGTAAAATTACGAACCCAACTAAAAAGTCCGGGTAAAATTACGAACCCAACTAAAACTCCGGGTAAAATTACGAATTCAACTAAAACTCCGGGTAAAAATACGAACCCAACTAAAACTCCGGGTAAAAGATACGAACCCAATTAAAACTCCGGGTAAAAAATACGAACCCAACTAAAACTCCGGGTAAAATTACGAACCCAATTAAAAAGTCCGGGTAAAATTACGAACCCAACTAAAACTCCGGGTAAAAAATACGAACCCAACTAAAAAGTCCGGGTAAAATTACGAACCCAAGTAAAACTCCGGGTAAAATTACGAACCCAACTAAAACTCCGGGTAAAATTACGAACCCAACTAAAAAGTCCGGGTAAAAAATACGAACCCAACTAAAAAGTCCGGGTAAAATTACGAACCCAACTAAAACTCCGGGTAAAATTACGAACCCAACTAAAACTCCGGGTATAAAATACGAACCCAACTAAAAAGTCCGGGTAAAATTACAAACCCAACTAAAAAGTCCGGGTAAAATTACGAACCCAACTAAAACTCCGGGTAAAATTACGAACTCAACTAAAACTCCGGGTAAAATTACGAACCCAACTAAAACTCCGGGTAAAATTACGAACCCAACTAAAAGTCCGGGTAAAAAATACGAACCCAACTAAAAAGTCCGGGTAAAATTACGAACCCAACTAAAACTCCGGGTAAAATTACGAACCCAACTAAAACTCCGGGTAAAATTACGAACCCAAGTAAAACTCCGGGTAAAATTACGAACCCAACTAAAACTCCGGGTAAAATTACGAACCCAAGTAAAAGTCCGGGTAAAAATACGAACCCAACTAAAAAGTCCGGGTAAAATTACGAACCCAACTAAAAGTCCGGGTAAAAAATACGAACCCAACTAAGAAGTCCGGGTAAAATTACGAACCCAAGTAAAACTCCGGGTAAAATTACGAACCCAACTAAAACTCCGGGTAAAATTACGAACCCAACTAAAAAGTCCGGGTAAAAAATACGAACCCAACTAAAAAGTCCGGGTAAAATTACGAACCCAACTAAAACTCCGGGTAAAATTACGAACCCAACTAAAACTCCGGGTATAAAATACGAACCCAACTAAAAAGTCCGGGTAAAATTACGAACCCAACTAATAAGTCCGGGTAAAATTACGAACCCAACTAAAACTCCGGGTAAAATTACGAACTCAACTAAAACTCCGGGTAAAATTACGAACCCAACTAAAAGTCCGGGTAAAAAATACGAACCCAACTAAAAAATCCGGGTAAAATTACGAACCCAACTAAAACTCCGGGTAAAATTACGAACCCAACTAAAACTCCGGGTAAAATTACGAACCCAAGTAAAACTCCGGGTAAAATTACGAACCCAACTAAAACTCCGGGTAAAATTACGAACCCAACTAAAACTCCGGGTAAAATTACGAACCCAACTAAAAGTCCGGGTAAAAATACGAACCCAACTAAAAAGTCCGGGTAACTCAAGACTCCGGGTAAAATTACGAACCCAACTAAAACTCCGGGTAAAATTACGAACCCAACTAAAAGTCCGGGTAAAAAATACGAACCCAACTAAAAGGTCCGGGTAAAATTACGAACCCAACTAAAACTCCGGGTAAAATTATGAACCCAACTAAAAGTCCGGGTAAAAAAATCTAACCCAACTAAAAAGTCCGGGTAAAATTACGAACCCAACTAAAACTCCGGGTAAAATTACGAACCCAACTAAAAAGTCCGGGTAAAATTACGAACCCAACTAAAAAGTCCGGGTAAAATTACGAACCCAACTAAAAAGTCCGGGTAAAATTACGAACCCAACTAAAACTCCGGGTAAAATTACGAACTCAACTAAAACTCCGGGTAAAAATACGAACCCAACTAAAACTCTGGGTAAAAGATACGAACCCAATTAAAACTCCGGGTAAAAAATACGAACCCAACTAAAACTCCGGGTAAAATTACGAACCCAATTAAAAAGTCCGGGTAAAATTACGAACCCAACTAAAACTCCGGGTAAAAAATACGAACCCAACTAAAAAGTCCGGGTAAAATTACGAACCCAAGTAAAACTCCGGGTAAAATTACGAACCCAACTAAAACTCCGGGTAAAATTACGAACCCAACTAAAAGTCCGGGTAAAAAATACGAACCCAACTAAAAAGTCCGGGTAAAATTACGAACCCAACTAAAAGTCCGGGTAAAAAATACGAACCCAACTAAAAAGTCCGGGTAACATTACGAACCCAAGTGAAACTCCGGGTAAAATTACGAACCCAACTAAAACTCCGGGTAAAATTACGAACCCAACTAAATGTCCGGGTAAAAAATACGAACCCAACTAAAAAGTCCGGTTAAAATTACGAACCCAACTAAAAGTCCGGGTAAAAAATACGAACCCAACTAAAAAGTCCGGGTAAAATTACGAACCCAAGTAAAACTCCGGGTAAAATTACGAACCCAACTAAAACTCCGGGTAAAATTACGAACCCAACTAAAAAGTCCGGGTAAAATTACGAACCCAAATAAAAAGTCCGGGTAAAATTACGAACCCAATTAAAACTCCGGGTAAAATTACGAACTCAACTAAAACTCCGGGTAAAATTACGAACCCAACTAAAACTCCGGGTAAAATTAGGAACCCAACTAAAAGTCCGGGTAAAAAATACGAACCCAACTAAAAAGTCCGGGTAAAATTACGAACCCAACTAAAACTCCGGGTAAAATTACGAACCCAACTAAAACTCCGGGTAAAATTACGAACCCAACTAAAACTCGGGGTAAAATTACGAACCCAACTAAAAAGTCCGGGTAAAATTACGAACCCAACTAAAACTCCGGTTAAAAAATACGAACCAAACAAAAAAGTCCGGGTAACATTTAGAACCCAACTAAAACTCCGGGTAAAAAAATACGAACCCAACTAAAACTCCGGGCAAAAATACTAACCCAACTAAAAAGTCCGGGTAAAAAATACGAACCCAACTAAAACTCCGGGTAAAAATACGAACCCAACTAAAACTCCGGGTAAAAATACGAACCCAACT
Source organism: Melinopterus prodromus (assembly GCA_964023965.1). Classification (NCBI taxonomy): domain Eukaryota; kingdom Metazoa; phylum Arthropoda; class Insecta; order Coleoptera; family Scarabaeidae; genus Melinopterus; species Melinopterus prodromus. Next base: position 174,242 of record CAXIES010000611.1, on the reverse strand, counting down.
AAAACTCCGGGTAAAAAATACGGACCCAACTAAAACTCCGGGTAAAAATACGAACCCAACTAAAACTCCGGGTAAAAAATACGAACCCAACTAAAACTCCGCGTAAAAATACGAACCCAACTAAAACTCCGGGTAAAAATACGAACCCAACTAAAACTCCGGGTAAAAAATACGAACCCAACTAAAACTCCGGGTAAAAAATACGAACCCAACTAAAAAGTCTGGTAAAAAATATGAACCCAACTAAAACTCCGGGTAAAATTACCAACACAACTAAAACTCCGGGTAAAAATACGAACCCAACTAAAACTCCGGATAAAAAATACGAACCCAACTAAAACTCCGGGTAAAAAATTCGAACCCAACTAAAACTCCGGGTAAAATTACGAACCCAACTAAAAGTCCGGGTAAAAAATACGAACCCAACTAAAAAGTCCGGGTAAAATTACGAACCCAACTAAAACTCCGGGTAAAATTACGAACCCAACTAAAACTCCGCGTAAAAAATACGAACCCAACTAAAAAGTCCGGGTAAAATTACGAACCCAACTAAAAAGTCCGGGTAAAATTACGAACCCAACTAAAACTCCGGGTAAAATTACGAACTCAACTAAAACTCCGGGTAAAATTACGAACCCAACTAAAACTCCGGGTAAAATTACGAACCCAACTAAAAGTCCGGGTAAAAAATACGAACCCAACTAAAAAGTCCGGGTAAAATTACGAACCCAAGTAAAACTCCGGGTAAAATTACGAACCCAACTAAAACTCCGGGTAAAATTACGAACCCAACTAAAAAGTCCGGGTAAAAAATACGAACCCAACTAAAAAGTCCGGGTAAAATTACGAACCCAACTAAAACTCCGGGTAAAATTACGAACCCAACTAAAACTCCGGGTATAAAATACGAACCCAACTAAAAAGTCCGGGTAAAATTACGAACCCAACTAAAAAGTCCGGGTAAAATTACGAACCCAACTAAAACTCCGGGTAAAATTACGAACTCAACTAAAACTCCGGGTAAAATTACGAACCCAACTAAAACTCCGGGTAAAATTACGAACCCAACTAAAAGTCCGGGTAAAAAATACGAACCCAACTAAAAAGACCGGGTAAAATTACGAACCCAACTAAAACTCCGGGTAAAATTACGAACCCAACTAAAACTCCGGGTAAAATTACGAACCCAAGTAAAACTCCGGGTAAAATTACGAACCCAACTAAAACTCCGGGTAAAATTACGAACCCAACTAAAACTCCGGGTAAAATTACGAACCCAACTAAAAGTCCGGGTAAAAATACGAACCCAACTAAAAAGTCCGGGTAACTCAAGACTCCGGGTAAAATTACGAACCCAACTAAAACTCCGGGCAAAATTACGAACCCAGCTAAAAGTCCGGGTAAAAAATACGAACCCAACTAAAAGGTCCGGGTAAAATTACGAACCCAACTAAAACTCCGGGTAAAATTATGAACCCAACTAAAAGTCCGGGTAAAAAATTCGAACCCAACTAAAAAGTCCGGGTAAAATTACGAACCCAACTAAAACTCCGGGTAAAATTACGAACACAACTAAAAAGTCCGGGTAAAATTACGAACCCAACTAAAAAGTCCGGGTAAAATTACGAACCCAACTAAAAAGTCCGGGTAAAATTACGAACCCAACTAAAACTCCGGGTAAAATTACGAACTCAACTAAAACTCCGGGTAAAAATACGAACCCAACTAAAAATCCGGGTAAAAGATACGAACCCAATTAAAACTCCGGGTAAAAAATACGAACCCAACTAAAACTCCGGGTAAAATTACGAACCCAATTAAAAAGTCCGGGTAAAATTACGAACCCAACTAAAACTCCGGGTAAAAAATACGAACCCAACTAAAACTCCGGTCAAAAATACTAACCCAACTAAAAAGTCCGGGTAAAAAATACGAACCCAACTAAAACTCCGGGTAAAAATACGAACCCAACTAAAACTCCGGGTAAAAATACGAACCCAACTAAAACTCCGGGTAAAAAATACGGACCCAACTAAAACTCCGGGTAAAAATACGAACCCAACTAAAACTCCGGGTAAAAATACGAACCCAACTAAAACTCCGGGCAAAAATACTAACCCAACTAAAAAGTCCGGGTAAAAAATACGAACCCAACTAAAACTCCGCGTAAAAATACGAACCCAACTAAAACTCCGGGTAAAAATACGAACCCAACTAAAACTCCGGGTAAAAAATACGAACCCAACTAAAACTCCGGGTAAAAAATACGAACCCAACTAAAAAGTCTGGTAAAAAATATGAACCCAACTAAAACTCCGGGTAAAATTACCAACACAACTAAAACTCCGGGTAAAAATACGAACCCAACTAAAACTCCGGATAAAAAATACGAACCCAACTAAAACTCCGGGTAAAAAATTCGAACCCAACTAAAACTCTGGGTAAAATTACGAACCCAACTAAAAGTCCGGGTAAAAAATACGAACCCAACTAAAAAGTCCTGGTAAAATTACGAACCCAACTAAAACTCCGGGTAAAATTACGAACCCAACTAAAACTCCGCGTAAAAAATACGAACCCAACTAAAAAGTCCGGGTAAAATTACGAACCCAACTAAAAAGTCCGGGTAAAATTACGAACCCAACTAAAACTCCGGGTAAAATTACGAACTCAACTAAAACTCCGGGTAAAATTACGAACCCAACTAAAACTCCGGGTAAAATTACGAACCCAACTAAAAGTCCGGGTAAAAAATACGAACCCAACTAAAAAGTCCGGGTAAAATTACGAACCCAAGTAAAACTCCGGGTAAAATTACGAACCCAACTAAAACTCCGGGTAAAATTACGAACCCAACTAAAAAGTCCGGGTAAAAAATACGAACCCAACTAAAAAGTCCGGGTAAAATTACGAACCCAACTAAAACTCCGGGTAAAATTACGAACCCAACTAAAACTCCGGGTATAAAATACGAACCCAACTAAAAAGTCCGGGTAAAATTACGAACCCAACTAAAAAGTCCGGGTAAAATTACGAACCCAACTAAAACTCCGGGTAAAATTACGAACTCAACTAAAACTCCGGGTAAAATTACGAACCCAACTAAAACTCCGGGTAAAATTACGAACCCAACTAAAAGTCCGGGTAAAAAATACGAACCTAACTAAAAAGTCCGGGTAAAATTACGAACCCAACTAAAACTCCGGGTAAAATTACGAACCCAACTAAAACTCCGGGTAAAATTACGAACCCAAGTAAAACTCCGGGTAAAATTACGAACCCAACTAAAACTCCGGGTAAAATTACGAACCCAACTAAAACTCCGGGTAAAATTACGAACCCAACTAAAAGTCCGGGTAAAAATACGAACCCAACTAAAAAGTCCGGGTAACTCAAGACTCCGGGTAAAATTACGAACCCAACTAAAACTCCGGGTAAAATTACGAACCCAACTAAAAGTCCGGGTAAAAAATACGAACCCAACTAAAAGGTCCGGGTAAAATTACGAACCCAACTAAAACTCCGGGTAAAATTATGAACCCAACTAAAAGTCCGGGTAAAAAATTCGAACCCAACTAAAAAGTCCGGGTAAAATTACGAACCCAACTAAAACTCCGGGTAAAATTACGAACATAACTAAAAAGTCCGGGTAAAATTACGAACCCAACTAAAAAGTCCGGGTAAAATTACGAACCCAACTAAAAAGTCCGGGTAAAATTACGAACCCAACTAAAACTCAGGGTAAAATTACCAACACAACTCAAACTCCGGGTATAAAATACGAACCCAACTAAAACTCCGGGTAAAATTACGAACCCAAGTAAAGCTCCGGGTAAAATTACGAACCCAACTAAAACTCCGGGTAAAATTACGAACCCAAGTAAAAGTCCGGGTAAAAATACGAACCCAACTAAAAAGTCCGGGTAAAATTACGAACCCAACTAAAAGTCCGGGTAAAAAATACGAACCCAACTAAAAAGTCCGGGTAAAATTACGAACCCAAGTAAAACTCCGGGTAAAATTACGAACCCAACTAAAACTCCGATTAAAATTACGAACCCAACTAAAAAGTCCGGGTAAAAAGTACGAACCCAACTAAAAAGTCCGGGTAAAATTACGAACCCAACTAAAAAGTCCGGGTAAAATTACGAACCCAACTAAAACTCCGGGTAAAATTACGAACTCAACTAAAACTCCGGGTAAAATTACGAACCCAACTAAGACTCCGGGTAAAATTACGAACCCAACTAAAAGTCCGGGTAAAAAATACGAACCCAACTAAAAAGTCCGGGTAAAATTACGAACCCAACTAAAACTCCGGGTAAAATTACGAACCCAACTAAAATTCCGGGTAAAATTACGAACCCAAGTAAAACTCCGGGTAAAATTACGAACCCAACTAAAACTCCGGGTAAAATTACGAACCCAACTAAAACTCCGGGTAAAATTACGAACCCAACTAAAAGTCCGGGTAAAAATACGAACCCAACTAAAAGTCCGGGTAAAAATACGAACCCAACTAAAAAGTCCGGGTAACTCAAGACTCCGGGTAAAATTACGAACCCAACTAAAACTCCGGGTAAAATTACGAACCCAACTAAAAGTCCGGGTAAAAAATACGAACCCAACTAAAAGGTCCGGGTAAAATTACGAACCCAACTAAAACTCCGGGTAAAATTATGAACCCAACTAAAAGTCCGGGTAAAAAAATCTAACCCAACTAAAAAGTCCGGGTAAAATTACGAACCCAACTAAAACTCCGGGTAAAATTACGAACCCAACTAAAAAGTCCGGGTAAAATTACGAACCCAACTAAAAAGTCCGGGTAAAATTACGAACCCAACTAAAAAGTCCGGGTAAAATTACGAACCCAACTAAAACTCCGGGTAAAATTACGAACTCAACTAAAACTCCGGGTAAAAATACGAACCCAACTAAAACTCTGGGTAAAAGATACGAACCCAATTAAAACTCCGGGTAAAAAATACGAACCCAACTAAAACTCCGGGTAAAATTACGAACCCAATTAAAAAGTCCGGGTAAAATTACGAACCCAACTAAAACTCCGGGTAAAAAATACGAACCCAACTAAAAAGTCCGGGTAAAATTACGAACCCAAGTAAAACTCCGGGTAAAATTACGAACCCAACTAAAACTCCGGGTAAAATTACGAACCCAACTAAAAGTCCGGGTAAAAAATACGAACCCAACTAAAAAGTCCGGGTAAAATTACGAACCCAACTAAAAGTCCGGGTAAAAAATACGAACCCAACTAAAAAGTCCGGGTAACATTACGAACCCAAGTGAAACTCCGGGTAAAATTACGAACCCAACTAAAACTGCGGGTAAAATTACGAACCCAACTAAAAGTCCGGGTAAAAAATACGAACCCAACTAAAAAGTCCGGTTAAAATTACGAACCCAACTAAAAGTCCGGGTAAAAAATACGAACCCAACTAAAAAGTCCGGGTAAAATTACGAACCCAAGTAAAACTCCGGGTAAAATTACGAACCCAACTAAAACTCCGGGTAAAATTACGAACCCAACTAAAAAGTCCGGGTAAAATTACGAACCCAAATAAAAAGTCCGGGTAAAATTACGAACCCAACTAAAACTCCGGGTAAAATTACGAACTCAACTAAAACTCCGGGTAAAATTACGAACCCAACTAAAACTCCGGGTAAAATTAGGAACCCAACTAAAAGTCCGGGTAAAAAATACGAACCCAACTAAAAAGTCCGGGTAAAATTACGAACCCAACTAAAACTCCGGGTAAAATTACGAACCCAACTAAAACTCCGGGTAAAATTACGAACCCAACTAAAACTCGGGGTAAAATTACGAACCCAACTAAAAAGTCCGGGTAAAATTACGAACCCAACTAAAACTCCGGTTAAAAAATACGAACCAAACAAAAAAGTCCGGGTAACATTTAGAACCCAACTAAAACTCCGGGTAAAAAAATACGAACCCAACTAAAACTCCGGGCAAAAATACTAACCCAACTAAAAAGTCCGGGTAAAAAATACGAACCCAACTAAAACTCCGGGTAAAAATACGAACCCAACTAAAACTCCGGGTAAAAATACGAACCCAACTAAAACTCCGGGTAAAAAATACGGACCCAACTAAAACTCCGGGTAAAAATACGAACCCAACTAAAACTCCGGGTAAAAATACGAACCCAACTAAAACTCCGGGCAAAAATACTAACCCAACTAAAAAGTCCGGGTAAAAAGTACGAACCCAACTAAAACTCCGCGTAAAAATACGAACCCAACTAAAACTCCGGGTAAAAATACGAACCCAACTAAAACTCCGGGTAAAAAATACGAACCCAACTAAAACTCCGGGTAAAAAATACGAACCCAACTAAAAAGTCCGGGTAAAATTACGAACCCAACTAAAACTCCGGGTAAAATTACGAACCCAACTAAAATTCCGGGTAAAATTACGAACCCAAGTAAAACTCCGGGTAAAATTACGAACCCAACTAAAACTCCGGGTAAAATTACGAACCCAACTAAAACTCCGGGTAAAATTACGAACCCAACTAAAAGTCCGGGTAAAAATACGAACCCAACTAAAAGTCCGGGTAAAAATACGAACCCAACTAAAAAGTCCGGGTAACTCAAGACTCCGGGTAAAATTACGAACCCAACTAAAACTCCGGGTAAAATTACGAACCCAACTAAAAGTCCGGGTAAAAAATACGAACCCAACTAAAAGGTCCGGGTAAAATTACGAACCCAAGTAAAACTCCGGGTAAAATTATGAACCCAACTAAAAGTCCGGGTAAAAAAATCTAACCCAACTAAAAAGTCCGGGTAAAATTACGAACCCAACTAAAACTCCGGGTAAAATTACGAACCCAACTAAAAAGTCCGGGTAAAATTACGAACCCAACTAAAAAGTCCGGGTAAAATTACGAACCCAACTAAAAAGTCCGGGTAAAATTACGAACCCAACTAAAACTCCGGGTAAAATTACGAACTCAACTAAAACTCCGGGTAAAAATACGAACCCAACTAAAACTCTGGGTAAAAGATACGAACCCAATTAAAACTCCGGGTAAAAAATACGAACCCAACTAAAACTCCGGGTAAAATTACGAACCCAATTAAAAAGTCCGGGTAAAATTACGAACCCAACTAAAACTCCGGGTAAAAAATACGAACCCAACTAAAAAGTCCGGGTAAAATTACGAACCCAAGTAAAACTCCGGGTAAAATTACGAACCCAACTAAAACTCCGGGTAAAATTACGAACCCAACTAAAAGTCCGGGTAAAAAATACGAACCCAACTAAAAAGTCCGGGTAAAATTACGAACCCAACTAAAAGTCCGGGTAAAAAATACGAACCCAACTAAAAAGTCCGGGTAACATTACGAACCCAAGTGAAACTCCGGGTAAAATTACGAACCCAACTAAAACTCCGGGTAAAATTACGAACCCAACTAAAAGTCCGGGTAAAAAATACGAACCCAACTAAAAAGTCCGGTTAAAATTACGAACCCAACTAAAAGTCCGGGTAAAAAATACGAACCCAACTAAAAAGTCCGGGTAAAATTACGAACCCAAGTAAAACTCCGGGTAAAATTACGAACCCAACTAAAACTCCGGGTAAAATTACGAACCCAACTAAAAAGTCCGGGTAAAATTACGAACCCAAATAAAAAGTCCGGGTAAAATTACGAACCCAACTAAAACTCCGGGTAAAATTACGAACTCAACTAAAACTCCGGGTAAAATTACGAACCCAACTAAAACTCCGGGTAAAATTAGGAACCCAACTAAAAGTCCGGGTAAAAAATACGAACCCAACTAAAAAGTCCGGGTAAAATTACGAACCCAACTAAAACTCCGGGTAAAATTACGAACCCAACTAAAACTCCGGGTAAAATTACGAACCCAACTAAAACTCGGGGTAAAATTACGAACCCAACTAAAAAGTCCGGGTAAAATTACGAACCCAACTAAAACTCCGGTTAAAAAATACGAACCAAACAAAAAAGTCCGGGTAACATTTAGAACCCAACTAAAACTCCGGGTAAAAAAATACGAACCCAACTAAAACTCCGGGCAAAAATACTAACCCAACTAAAAAGTCCGGGTAAAAAATACGAACCCAACTAAAACTCCGGGTAAAAATACGAACCCAACTAAAACTCCGGGTAAAAATACGAACCCAACTAAAACTCCGGGTAAAAAATACGGACCCAACTAAAACTCCGGGTAAAAATACGAACCCAACTAAAACTCCGGGTAAAAATACGAACCCAACTAAAACTCCGGGCAAAAATACTAACCCAACTAAAAAGTCCGGGTAAAAAGTACGAACCCAACTAAAACTCCGCGTAAAAATACGAACCCAACTAAAACTCCGGGTAAAAATACGAACCCAACTAAAACTCCGGGTAAAAAATACGAACCCAACTAAAACTCCGGGTAAAAAATACGAACCCAACTAAAAAGTCTGGTAAAAAATATGAACCCAACTAAAACTCCGGGTAAAATTACCAACACAACTAAAACTCCGGGTAAAAATACGAACCCAACTAAAACTCCGGATAAAAAATACGAACCCAACTAAAACTCCTTGTAAAAAATTCGAACCCAACTAAAACTCCGGGTAAAATTACGAACCCAACTAAAAGTCCGGGTAAAAAATACGAACCCAACTAAAAAGTCCGGGTAAAATTACGAACCCAACTAAAACTCCGGGTAAAATTACGAACCCAACTAAAACTCCGCGTAAAAAATACGAACCCAACTAAAAAGTCCGGGTAAAATTACGAACCCAACTAAAAAGTCCGGGTAAAATTACGAACCCAACTAAAACTCCGGGTAAAATTACGAACTCAACTAAAACTCCGGGTAAAATTACGAACCCAACTAAAACTCCGGGTAAAATTACGAACCCAACTAAAAGTCCGGGTAAAAAATACGAACCCAACTAAAAGTCCGGGTAAAATTACGAACCCAAGTAAAACTCCGGGTAAAATTACGAACCCAACTAAAACTCCGGGTAAAATTACGAACCCAACTAAAAAGTCCGGGTAAAAAATACGAACCCAACTAAAAAGTCCGGGTAAAATTACGAACCCAACTAAAACTCCGGGTAAAATTACGAACCCAACTAAAACTCCGGGTATAAAATACGAACCCAACTAAGAAGTCCGGGTAAAATTACGAACCCAACTAAAAAGTCCGGGTAAAATTACGAACCCAACTAAAACTCCGGGTAAAATTACGAACTCAACTAAAACTCCGGGTAAAATTACGAACCCAACTAAAACTCCGGGTAAAATTACGAACCCAACTAAAAGTCCGGGTAAAAAATACGAACCCAACTAAAAAGACCGGGTAAAATTACGAACCCAACTAAAACTCCGGGTAAAATTACGAACCCAACTAAAACTCCGGGTAAAATTACGAACCCAAGTAAAACTCCGGGTAAAATTACGAACCCAACTAAAACTCCGGGTAAAATTACGAACCCAACTAAAACTCCGGGTAAAATTACGAACCCAACTAAAACTCCGGGTAAAATTACGAACCCAACTAAAACTCCGGGTAAAATTACGAACCCAACTAAAAGTCCGGGTAAAAATACGAACCCAACTAAAAAGTCCGGGTAACTCAAGACTCCGGGTAAAATTACGAACCCAACTAAAACTCCGGGTAAAATTACGAACCCAGCTAAAAGTCCGGGTAAAAAATACGAACCCAACTAAAAGGTCCGGGTAAAATTACGAACCCAACTAAAACTCCGGGTAAAATTATGAACCCAACTAAAAGTCCGGGTAAAAAATTCGAACCCAACTAAAAAGTCCGGGTAAAATTACGAACCCAACTAAAACTCCGGGTAAAATTACGAACACAACTAAAAAGTCCGGGTAAAATTACGAACCCAACTAAAAAGTCCGGGTAAAATTACGAACCCAACTAAAAAGTCCGGGTAAAATTACGAACCCAACTAAAACTCCGGGTAAAATTACGAACTCAACTAAAACTCCGGGTAAAAATACGAACCCAACTAAAAATCCGGGTAAAAGATACGAACCCAATTAAAACTCCGGGTAAAAAATACGAACCCAACTAAAACTCCGGTCAAAAATACTAACCCAACTAAAAAGTCCGGGTAAAAAATACGAACCCAACTAAAACTCCGGGTAAAAATACGAACCCAACTAAAACTCCGGGTAAAAATACGAACCCAACTAAAACTCCGGTCAAAAATACTAACCCAACTAAAAAGTCCGGGTAAAAAATACGAACCCAACTAAAACTCCGGGTAAAAATACGAACCCAACTAAAACTCCGGGTAAAAATACGAACCCAACTAAAACTCCGGGCAAAAATACTAACCCAACTAAAAAGTCCGGGTAAAAAATACGAACCCAACTAAAACTCCGCGTAAAAATACGAACCCAACTAAAACTCCGGGTAAAAATACGAACCCAACTAAAACTCCGGGAAAAAAATACGAACCCAACTAAAACTCCGGGTAAAAAATACGAACCCAACTAAAAAGTCTGGTAAAAAATATGAACCCAACTAAAACTCCGGGTAAAATTACCAACACAACTAAAACTCCGGGTAAAAATACGAACCCAACTAAAACTCCGGATAAAAAATACGAACCCAACTAAAACTCCGGGTAAAAAATTCGAACCCAACTAAAACTCCGGGTAAAATTACGAACCCAACTAAAAGTCCGGGTAAAAAATACGAACCCAACTAAAAAGTCCTGGTAAAATTACGAACCCAACTAAAACTCCGGGTAAAATTACGAACCCAACTAAAACTCCGCGTAAAAAATACGAACCCAACTAAAACTCCGGTCAAAAATACTAACCCAACTAAAAAGTCCGGGTAAAAAATACGAACCCAACTAAAACTCCGGGTAAAAATACTAACCCAACTAAAAAGTCCGGGTAAAAAATACGAACCCAACTAAAACTCCGGGTAAAAATACGAACCCAACTAAAACTCCGGGTAAAAATACGAACCCAACTAAAACTCCGGGTAAAAAATACGGACCCAACTAAAACTCCGGGTAAAAATACGAACCCAACTAAAACTCCGGGTAAAAATACGAACCCAACTAAAACTCCGGGCAAAAATACTAACCCAACTAAAAAGTCCGGGTAAAAAATACGAACCCAACTAAAACTCCGGGTAAAAATACGAACCCAACTAAAACTCCGGGTAAAAATACGAACCCAACTAAAACTCCGGGTAAAAAATACGGACCCAACTAAAACTCCGGGTAAAAATACGAACCCAACTAAAACTCCGGGTAAAAATACGAACCCAACTAAAACTCCGGGCAAAAATACTAACCCAACTAAAAAGTCCGGGTAAAAAATACGAACCCAACTAAAACTCCGCGTAAAAATACGAACCCAACTAAAACTCCGGGTAAAAATACGAACCCAACTAAAACTCCGGGTAAAAAATACGAACCCAACTAAAACTCCGGGTAAAAAATACGAACCCAACTAAAACTCCGGTCAAAAATACTAACCCAACTAAAAAGTCCGGGTAAAAAATACGAACCCAACTAAAACTCCGGGTAAAAATACGAACCCAACTAAAACTCCGGGTAAAAATACGAACCCAACTAAAACTCCGGGTAAAAAATACGGACCCAACTAAAACTCCGGGTAAAAATACGAACCCAACTAAAACTCCGGGTAAAAATACGAACCCAACTAAAACTCCGGGCAAAAATACTAACCCAACTAAAAAGTCCGGGTAAAAAATACGAACCCAACTAAAACTCCGCGTAAAAATACGAACCCAACTAAAACTCTGGGTAAAAATACGAACCCAACTAAAACTCCGGGTAAAAAATACGAACCCAACTAAAACTCCGGGTAAAAAATACGAACCCAACTAAAAAGTCTGGTAAAAAATATGAACCCAACTAAAACTCCGGGTAAAATTACCAACACAACTAAAACTCCGGGTAAAAATACGAACCCAACTAAAACTCCGGATAAAAAATACGAACCCAACTAAAACTCCGGGTAAAAAATTCGAACCCAACTAAAACTCCGGGTAAAATTACGAACCCAACTAAAAGTCCAGGTAAAAAATACGAACCCAACTAAAAAGTCCTGGTAAAATTACGAACCCAACTAAAACTCCGGGTAAAATTACGAACCCAACTAAAACTCCGCGTAAAAAATACGAACCCAACTAAAAAGTCCGGGTAAAATTACGAACCCAACTAAAAAGTCCGGGTAAAATTACGAACCCAACTAAAACTCCGGGTAAAATTACGAACTCAACTAAAACTCCGGGTAAAATTACGAACCCAACTAAAACTCCGGGTAAAATTACGAACCCAACTAAAAGTCCGGGTAAAAAATACGAACCCAACTAAAAAGTCCGGGTAAAATTACGAACCCAAGTAAAACTCCGGGTAAAATTACGAACCCAACTAAAACTCCGGGTAAAGTTACGAACCTAACTAAAAAGTCCGGGTAAAAAATACGAACCCAACTAAAAAGTCCGGGTAAAATTACGAACCCAACTAAAACTCCGGGTAAAATTACGAACCCAACTAAAACTCCGGGTATAAAATACGAACCCAACTAAAAAGTCCGGGTAAAATTACGAACCCAACTAAAAAGTCCGGGTAAAATTACGAACCCAACTAAAACTCCGGGTAAAATTACGAACTCAACTAAAACTCCGGGTAAAATTACGAACCCAACTAAAACTCCGGGTAAAATTACGAACCCAACTAAAAGTCCGGGTAAAAAATACGAACCCAACTAAAAAGTCCGGGTAAAATTACGAACCCAACTAAAACTCCGGGTAAAATTACGAACCCAACTAAAACTCCGGGTAAAATTACGAACCCAAGTAAAACTCCGGGTAAAATTACGAACCCAACTAAAACTCCGGGTAAAATTACGAACCCAACTAAAACTCCGGGTAAAATTACGAACCCAACTAAAAGTCCGGGTAAAAATACGAACCCAACTAAAAAGTCCGGGTAACTCAAGACTCCGGGTAAAATTACGAACCCAACTAAAACTCCGGGTAAAATTACGAACCCAACTAAAAGTCCGGGTAAAAAATACGAACCCAACTAAAAGGTCCGGGTAAAATTACGAACCCAACTAAAACTCCGGGTAAAATTATGAACCCAACTAAAAGTCCGGGTAAAAAATTCGAACCCAACTAAAAAGTCCGGGTAAAATTACGAACCCAACTAAAACTCCGGGTAAAATTACGAACATAACTAAAAAGTCCGGGTAAAATTACGAACCCAACTAAAAAGTCCGGGTAAAATTACGAACCCAACTAAAAAGTCCGGGTAAAATTACGAACCCAACTAAAACTCCGGGTAAAATTACCAACACAACTAAAACTCCGGGTATAAAATACGAACCCAACTAAAACTCCGGGTAAAATTACGAACCCAAGTAAAACTCCGGGTAAAATTACGAACCCAACTAAAACTCCGGGTAAAATTACGAACCCAAGTAAAAGTCCGGGTAAAAATACGAACCCAACTAAAAAGTCCGGGTAAAATTACGAACCCAACTAAAAGTCCGGGTAAAAAATACGAACCCAACTAAAAAGTCCGGGTAAAATTACGAACCCAAGTAAAACTCCGGGTAAAATTACGAACCCAACTAAAACTCCGATTAAAATTACGAACCCAACTAAAAAGTCCGGGTAAAAAGTACGAACCCAACTAAAAAGTCCGGGTAAAATTACGAACCCAACTAAAAAGTCCGGGTAAAATTACGAACCCAACTAAAACTCCGGGTAAAATTACGAACTCAACTAAAACTCCGGGTAAAATTACGAACCCAACTAAGACTCCGGGTAAAATTACGAACCCAACTAAAAGTCCGGGTAAAAAATACGAACCCAACTAAAAAGTCCGGGTAAAATTACGAACCCAACTAAATCTCCGGGTAAAATTACGAACCCAACTAAAATTCCGGGTAAAATTACGAACCCAAGTAAAACTCCGGGTAAAATTACGAACCCAACTAAAACTCCGGGTAAAATTACGAACCCAACTAAAACTCCGGGTAAAATTACGAACCCAACTAAAAGTCCGGGTAAAAATACGAACCCAACTAAAAAGTCCGGGTAACTCAAGACTCCGGGTAAAATTACGAACCCAACTAAAACTCCGGGTAAAATTACGAACCCAACTAAAAGTCCGGGTAAAAAATACGAACCCAACTAAAAGGTCCGGGTAAAATTACGAACCCAACTAAAACTCCGGGTAAAATTATGAACCCAACTAAAAGTCCGGGTAAAATTACGAACCCAACTAAAACTCCGGGTAAAATTACGAACCCAACTAAAACTCCGCGTAAAAATACGAACCCAACTAAAACTCCGGGTAAAAATACGAACCCAACTAAAACTCCGGGTAAAAAATACGAACCCAACTAAAACTCCGGGTAAAAAATACGAACCCAACTAAAAAGTCTGGTAAAAAATATGAACCCAACTAAAACTCCGGGTAAAATTACCAACACAACTAAAACTCCGGGTAAAAATACGAAACCAACTAAAACTCCGGATAAAAAATACGAACCCAACTAAAACTCCGGGTAAAAAATTCGAACCCAACTAAAACTCCGGGTAAAATTACGAACCCAACTAAAAGTCCGGGTAAAAAATACGAACCCAACTAAAAAGTCCGGGTAAAATTACGAACCCAACTAAAACTCCGGGTAAAATTACGAACCCAACTAAAACTCCGCGTAAAAAATACGAACCCAACTAAAAAGTCCGGGTAAAATTACGAACCCAACTAAAAAGTCCGGGTAAAATTACGAACCCAACTAAAACTCCGGGTAAAATTACGAACTCAACTAAAACTCCGGGTAAAATTACGAACCCAACTAAAACTCCGGGTAAAATTACGAACCCAACTAAAAGTCCGGGTAGAAAATACGAACCCAACTAAAAAGTCCGGGTAAAATTACGAACCCAAGTAAAACTCCGGGTAAAATTACGAACCCAACTAAAACTCCGGGTAAAATTACGAACCCAACTAAAAAGTCCGGGTAAAAAATACGAACCCAACTAAGAAGTCCGGGTAAAATTACGAACCCAACTAAAACTCCGGGTAAAATTACGAACCCAACTAAAACTCCGGGTATAAAATACGAACCCAACTAAAAAGTCCGGGTAAAATTACGAACCCAACTAAAAAGTCCGGGTAAAATTACGAACCCAACTAAAACTCCGGGTAAAATTACGAACTCAACTAAAACTCCGGGTAAAATTACGAACCCAACTAAAGCTCCGGGTAAAATTACGAACCCAACTAAAAGTCCGGGTAAAAAATACGAACCCAACTAAAAAGTCCGGGTAAAATTACGAACCCAACTAAAACTCCGGGTAAAATTACGAACCCAACTAAAACTCCGGGTAAAATTACGAACCCAAGTAAAACTCCGGGTAAAATTACGAACCCAACTAAAACTCCGGGTAAAATTACGAACCCAACTAAAACTCCGGGTAAAATTACGAACCCAACTAAAAGTCCGGGTAAAAATACGAACCCAACTAAAACTCCGGGTAAAAATACGAACCCAACTAAAACTCCGGGTAAAAAATACGAACCCAACTAAAGCTCCGGGTAAAAAATACGAACCCAACTAAAAAGTCTGGTAAAAAATATGAACCCAACTAAAACTCCGGGTAAAATTACCAACACAACTAAAACTCCGGGTAAAAATACGAACCCAACTAAAACTCCGGATAAAAAATACGAACCCAACTAAAACTCCGGGTAAAAAATTCGAACCCAACTAAAACTCCGGGTAAAATTACGAACCCAACTAAAAGTCCGGGTAAAAAATACGAACCCAACTAAAAAGTCCGGGTAAAATTACGAACCCAACTAAAACTCCGGGTAAAATTACGAACCCAACTAAAACTCCGCGTAAAAAATACGAACCCAACTAAAAAGTCCGGGTAAAATTACGAACCCAACTAAAAAGTCCGGGTAAAATTACGAACCCAACTAAAACTCCGGGTAAAATTACGAACTCAACTAAAACTCCGGGTAAAATTACGAACCCAACTAAAACTCCGGGTAAAATTACGAACCCAACTAAAAGTCCGGGTAAAAAATACGAACCCAACTAAAAAGTCCGGGTAAAATTACGAACCCAAGTAAAACTCCGGGTAAAATTACGAACCCAACTAAAACTCCGGGTAAAATTACGAACCCAACTAAAAAGTCCGGGTAAAAAATACGAACCCAACTAAAAAGTCCGGGTAAAATTACGAACCCAACTAAAACTCCGGGTAAAATTACGAACCCAACTAAAACTCCGGGTATAAAATACGAACCCAACTAAAAAGTCCGGGTAAAATTACGAACCCAACTAAAAAGTCCGGGTAAAATTACGAACCCAACTAAAACTCCGGGTAAAATTACGAACTCAACTAAAACTCCGGGTAAAATTACGAACCCAACTAAAACTCCGGGTAAAATTACGAACCCAACTAAAAGTCCGGGTAAAAAATACGAACCCAACTAAAAAGTCCGGGTAAAATTACGAACCCAACTAAAACTCCGGGTAAAATTACGAACCCAACTAAAACTCCGGGTAAAATTACGAACCCAAGTAAAACTCCGGGTAAAATTACGAACCCAACTAAAACTCCGGGTAAAATTACGAACCCAACTAAAACTCCGGGTAAAATTACGAACCCAACTAAAAGTCCGGGTAAAAATACGAACCCAACTAAAAAGTCCGGGTAACTCAAGACTCCGGGTAAAATTACGAACCCAACTAAAACTCCGGGTAAAATTACGAACCCAACTAAAAGTCCGGGTAAAAAATACGAACCCAACTAAAAGGTCCGGGTAAAATTACGAGCCCAACTAAAACTCCGGGTAAAATTATGAACCCAACTAAAAGTCCGGGTAAAAAATTCGAACCCAACTAAAAAGTCCGGGTAAAATTACGAACCCAACTAAAACTCCGGGTAAAATTACGAACACAACTAAAAAGTCCGGGTAAAATTACGAACCCAACTAAAAAGTCCGGGTAAAATTACGAACCCAACTAAAAAGTCCGGGTAAAATTACGAACCCAACTAAAACTCCCGGTAAAATTACGAACTCAACTAAAACTCCGGGTAAAAATACGAACCCAACTAAAACTCCGGGTAAAAGATACGAACCCAATTAAAACTCCGGGTAAAAAATACGAACCCAACTAAAACTCCGGGCAAAATTACGAACCCAATTAAAAAGTCCGGGTAAAATTACGAACCCAACTAAAACTCCGGGTAAAAAATACGAACCCAACTAAAAAGTCCGGGTAAAATTACGAACCCAAGTAAAACTCCGGGTAAAATTACGAACCCAACTAAAACTCCGGGTATAAAATACGAACCCAACTAAAACTCCGGGTAAAATTACGAACCCAAGTAAAACTCCGGGTAAAATTACGAACCCAACTAAAACTGCGGGTAAAATTACGAACCCAAGTAAAAGTCCGGGTAAAAATACGAACCCAACTAAAAAGTCCGGGTAAAATTACGAACCCAACTAAAAGTCCGGGTAAAAAATACGAACCCAACTAAAAAGTCCGGGTAAAATTACGAACCCAAGTAAAACTCCGGGTAAAATTACGAACCCAACTAAAACTCCGGGTAAAATTACGAACCCAACTAAAAAGTCCGGGTAAAAAATACGAACCCAACTAAAAAGTCCGGGTAAAATTACGAACCCAACTAAAACTCCGGGTAAAATTACGAACCCAACTAAAACTCCGGGTATAAAATACGAACCCAACTAAAAAGTCCGGGTAAAATTACGAACCCAACTAAAAAGTCCGGGTAAAATTACGAACCCAACTAAAACTCCGGGTAAAATTACGAACTCAACTAAAACTCCGGGTAAAATTACGAACCCAACTAAAACTCCGGGTAAAATTAGGAACCCAACTAAAAGTCCGGGTAAAAAATACGAACCCAACTAAAAAGTCCGGGTAAAATTACGAACCCAACTAAAACTCCGGGTAAAATTACGAACCCAACTAAAACTCCGGGTAAAATTACGAACCCAAGTAAAACTCCGGGTAAAATTACGAACCCAACTAAAACTCCGGGTAAAATTACGAACCCAACTAAAACTCCGGGTAAAATTATGAACCCAACTAAAAGTCCGGGTAAAAATACGAACCCAACTAAAAAGTCCGGGTAACTCAAGACTCCGGGTAAAATTACGAACCCAACTAAAACTCCGGGTAAAATTACGAACCCAACTAAAAGTCCGGGTAAAAAATACGAACCCAACTAAAAGGTCCGGGTAAAATTACGAACCCAACTAAAACTCCGGGTAAAATTATGAACCCAACTAAAAGTCCGGGTAAAAAAATCGAACCCAACTAAAAAGTCCGGGTAAAATTACGAACCCAACTAAAACTCCGGGTAAAATTACGAACCCAACTAAAAAGTCCGGGTAAAATTACGAACCCAACTAAAAAGTCCGGGTAAAATTACGAACCCAACTAAAAAGTCCGGGTAAAATTACGAACCCAACTAAAACTCCGGGTAAAATTACGAACTCAACTAAAACTCCGGGTAAAAATACGAACCCAACTAAAACTCCGGGTAAAAGATACGAACCCAATTAAAACTCCGGGTAAAAAATACGAACCCAACTAAAACTCCGGGTAAAATTACGAACCCAATTAAAAAGTCCGGGTAAAATTACGAACCCAACTAAAACTCCGGGTAAAAAATACGAACCCAACTAAAAAGTCCGGGTAAAATTACGAACCCAAGTAAAACTCCGGGTAAAATTACGAACCCAACTAAAACTCCGGGTAAAATTACGAACCCAACTAAAAGTCCGGGTAAAAAAATCGAACCCAACTAAAAAGTCCGGGTAAAATTACGAAACCAACTAAAACTCCGGGTAAAATTACGAACCCAACTAAAAAGTCCGGGTAAAATTACGAACCCAACTAAAAAGTCCGGGTAAAATTACGAACCCAACTAAAAAGTCCGGGTAAAATTACGAACCCAACTAAAACTCCGGGTAAAATTACGAATTCAACTAAAACTCCGGGTAAAAATACGAACCCAACTAAAACTCCGGGTAAAAGATACGAACCCAATTAAAACTCCGGGTAAAAAATACGAACCCAACTAAAACTCCGGGTAAAATTACGAACCCAATTAAAAAGTCCGGGTAAAATTACGAACCCAACTAAAACTCCGGGTAAAAAATACGAACCCTACTAAAAAGTCCGGGTAAAATTACGAACCCAAGTAAAACTCCGGGTAAAATTACGAACCCAACTAAAACTCCGGGTAAAATTACGAACCCAACTAAAAGTCCGGGTAAAAAATACGAACCCAACTAAAAAGTCCGGGTAAAATTACGAACCCAACTAAAAGTCTGGGTAAAAAATACGAACCCAACTAAAAAGTCCGGGTAAAATTACGAACCCAAGTGAAACTCCGGGTAAAATTACGAACACAACTAAAACTCCGGGTAAAATTACGAACCCAACTAAAAGTCCGGGTAAAAAATACGAACCCAACTAAAAAGTCCGGTTAAAATTACGAACCCAACTAAAAGTCCGGGTAAAAAATACGAACCCAACTAAAAAGTCCGGGTAAAATTACGAACCCATGTAAAACTCCGGGTAAAATTACGAACCCAACTAAAACTCCGGGTAAAATTACGAACCCAACTAAAAAGTCCGGGTAAAATTACGAACCCAAATAAAAAGTCCGGGTAAAATTACGAACCCAACTAAAACTCCGGGTAAAATTACGAACTCAACTAAAACTCCGGGTAAAATTACGAACCCAACTAAAACTCCGGGTAAAATTAGGAACCCAACTAAAAGTCCGGGTAAGAAATACGAACCCAACTAAAAAGTCCGGGTAAAATTACGAACCCAACTAAAACTCCGGGTAAAATTACGAACCCAACTAAAACTCCGGGTAAAATTACGAACCCAACTAAAACTCGGGGTAAAATTACGAACCCAACTAAAAAGTCCGGGTAAAATTACGAACCCAACTAAAACTCCGGGTAAAATTACGAACTCAACTAAAACTCCGGGTAAAAATACGAACCCAACTAAAACTCCGGGTAAAAGATACGAACCCAATTAAAACTCCGGGTAAAAAATACGAACCCAACTAAAACTCCGGGTAAAATTACGAACCCAATTAAAAAGTCCGGGTAAAATTACGAACCCAACTAAAACTCCGGGTAAAAAATACGAACCCAACTAAAAAGTCCGGGTAAAATTACGAACCCAAGTAAAACTCCGGGTAAAATTACGAACCCAACTAAAACTCCGGGTAAAATTACGAACCCAACTAAAAGTCCGGGTAAAAAAATCGAACCCAACTAAAAAGTCCGGGTAAAATTACGAAACCAACTAAAACTCCGGGTAAAATTACGAACCCAACTAAAAAGTCCGGGTAAAATTACGAACCCAACTAAAAAGTCCGGGTAAAATTACGAACCCAACTAAAAAGTCCGGGTAAAATTACGAACCCAACTAAAACTCCGGGTAAAATTACGAATTCAACTAAAACTCCGGGTAAAAATACGAACCCAACTAAAACTCCGGGTAAAAGATACGAACCCAATTAAAACTCCGGGTAAAAAATACGAACCCAACTAAAACTCCGGGTAAAATTACGAACCCAATTAAAAAGTCCGGGTAAAATTACGAACCCAACTAAAACTCCGGGTAAAAAATACGAACCCAACTAAAAAGTCCGGGTAAAATTACGAACCCAAGTAAAACTCCGGGTAAAATTACGAACCCAACTAAAACTCCGGGTAAAATTACGAACCCAACTAAAAGTCCGGGTAAAAAATACGAACCCAACTAAAAAGTCCGGGTAAAATTACGAACGCAACTAAAAGTCTGGGTAAAAAATACGAACCCAACTAAAAAGTCCGGGTAAAATTACGAACCCAAGTGAAACTCCGGGTAAAATTACGAACACAACTAAAACTCCGGGTAAAATTACGAACCCAACTAAAAGTCCGGGTAAAAAATACGAACCCAACTAAAAAGTCCGGTTAAAATTACGAACCCAACTAAAAGTCCGGGTAAAAAATACGAACCCAACTAAAAAGTCCGGGTAAAATTACGAACCCATGTAAAACTCCGGGTAAAATTACGAACCCAACTAAAACTCCGGGTAAAATTACGAACCCAACTAAAAAGTCCGGGTAAAATTACGAACCCAAATAAAAAGTCCGGGTAAAATTACGAACCCAACTAAAACTCCGGGTAAAATTACGAACTCAACTAAAACTCCGGGTAAAATTACGAACCCAACTAAAACTCCGGGTAAAATTAGGAACCCAACTAAAAGTCCGGGTAAGAAATACGAACCCAACTAAAAAGTCCGGGTAAAATTACGAACCCAACTAAAACTCCGGGTAAAATTACGAACCCAACTAAAACTCCGGGTAAAATTACGAACCCAACTAAAACTCGGGGTAAAATTACGAACCCAACTAAAAAGTCCGTGTAAAATTACGAACCCAACTAAAACTCCGGGTTTAAAATACGAACCAAACAAAAAAGTCCGGGTAACGTTTAGAACCCAACTAAAACTCCGGGTAAAAAAATACGAACACAACTAAAACTCCGGGCAAAAATACTAACCCAACTAAAAAGTCCGGGTATAAAATACGAACCCAACTAAAACTCCGGGTAAAAATACGAACCCAACTAAAACTCCGGGTAAAAATACGAACCCAACTAAAACTCCGGGTAAAAAATACGGACCCAACTAAAACTCCGGGTAAAAATACAAACCCAACTAAAACTCCGGGTAAAAATACGAACCCAACTAAAACTCCGGGCAAAAATACTAACCCAACTAAAAAGTCCGGGTAAAAAATACGAACCCAACTAAAACTCCGCGTAAAAATACGAACCCAACTAAAACTCCGGGTAAAAATACGAACCCAACTAAAACTCCGGGTAAAAAATACGAACCCAACTAAAACTCCGGGTAAAAAATACGAACCCAACTAAAAAGTCTGGTAAAAAATATGAACCCAACTAAAACTCCGGGTAAAATTACCAACACAACTAAAACTCCGGGTAAAAATACGAACCCAACTAAAACTCCGGATAAAAAATACGAACCCAACTAAAACTCCGGGTAAAAAATTCGAACCCAACTAAAACTCCGGGTAAAATTACGAACCCAACTAAAAGTCCGGGTAAAAAATACGAACCCAACTAAAAAGTCCGGGTAAAATTACGAACCCAACTAAAACTCCGGGTAAAATTACGAACCCAACTAAAACTCCGCGTAAAAAAATACGAACCCAACTAAAAAGTCCGGGTAAAATTACGAACCCAACTAAAAAGTCCGGGTAAAATTACGAACCCAACTAAAACTCCGGGTAAAATTACGAACTCAACTAAAACTCCGGGTAAAATTACGAACCCAACTAAAACTCCGGGTAAAATTACGAACCCAACTAAAAGTCCGGGTAAAATTACGAACCCAACTAAAAATTCCGGGTAAAAAATACGAACCCAACTAAAAAGTCCGGGTAAAATTACGAACCCAACTAAAACTCCGGGTAAAATTACGAACCCAACTAAAACTCCGGGTATAAAATACGAACCCAACTAAAAAGTCCGGGTAAAATTACGAACCCAACTAAAAAGTCCGGGTAAAATTACGAACCCAACTAAAACTCCGGGTAAAATTACGAACTCAACTAAAACTCCGGGTAAAATTACGAACCCAACTAAAACTCCGGGTAAAATTACGAACCCAACTAAAAGTCCGGGTAAAAAATACGAACCCAACTAAAAAGTCCGGGTAAAATTACGAACCCAACTAAAACTCCGGGTAAAATTACGAACCCAACTAAAACTCCGGGTAAAATTACGAACCCAAGTAAAACTCCGGGTAAAATTACGAACCCAACTAAAACTCCGGGTAAAATTACGAACCCAACTAAAACTCCGGGTAAAATTACGAACCCAACTAAAAGTCCGGGTAAAAATACGAACCCAACTAAAAAGTCCGGGTAACTCAAGACTCCGGGTAAAATTACGAACCCAACTAAAACTCCGGGTAAAATTACGAACCCAACTAAAAGTCCGGGTAAAAAATACGAACCCAACTAAAAGGTCCGGGTAAAATTACGAACCCAACTAAAACTCCGGGTAAAATTATGAACCCAACTAAAAGTCCGGGTAAAAAATTCGAACCCAACTAAAAAGTCCGGGTAAAATTACGAACCCAACTAAAACTCCGGGTAAAATTACGAACCCAACTAAAAAGTCCGGGTAAAAAATACGAACCCAACTAAAACTCCGGGTAAAAATACGAACCCAACTAAAACTCCGGGTAAAAATACGAACCCAACTAAAACTCCGGGTAAAAAATACGGACCCAACTAAAACTCCGGGTAAAAATACGAACCCAACTAAAACTCCGGGTAAAAGATACGAACCCAATTAAAACTTCGGGTAAAAAATACGAACCCAACTAAAACTTCGGGTAAAATTACGAACCCAATTAAAAAGTCCGGGTAAAATTACGAACCCAACTAAAACTCCGGGTAAAAAATACGAACCCAACTAAAAAGTCCGGGTAAAATTACGAACCCAAGTAAAACTCCGGGTAAAATTACGAACCCAACTAAAACTCCGGGTAAAATTACGAACCCAACTAAAAGTCCGGGTAAAAAATACGAACCCAACTAAAAAGTCCGGGTAAAATTACGAACCCAAGTGAAACTCCGGGTAAAATTACGAACCCAACTAAAACTCCGGGTAAAATTACGAACCCAACTAAAAGTCCGGGTAAAAATACGAACCCAACTAAAAAGTCCGGTTAAAATTACGAACCCAACTAAAAGTCCGGGTAAAAAATACGAACCCAACTAAAAAGTCCGGGCAAAATTACGAACCCAAGTAAAACTCCGGGTAAAATTACGAACCCAACTAAAACTCCGGGTAAAATTACGAACCCAACTAAAAAGTCCGGGTAAAATTACGAACCCAAATAAAAAGTCCGGGTAAAATTACGAACCCAACTAAAACTCCGGGTAAAATTACGAACTCAACTAAAACTCCGGGTAAAATTACGAACCCAACTAAAACTCCGGGTAAAATTAGGAACCCAACTAAAAGTCCGGGTAAATAATACGAACCCAACTAAAAAGTCCGGGTAAAATTACGAACCCAACTAAAACTCCGGGTAAAATTACGAACCCAACTAAAACTCCGGGTAAAATTACGAACCCAACTAAAACTCGGGGTAAAATTACGAACCCAACTAAAACTCCGGGTAAAATTACGAACCCAACTAAAAAGTCCGGGTAAAATTACGAACCCAACTAAAACTCCGGGTAAAAAATACGAACCAAACAAAAAAGTCCGGGTAACATTTAGAACCCAACTAAAACTCCGGGTAAAAAAATACGAACCCAACTAAAACTCCGGGCAAAAATACTAACCCAACTAAAAAGTCCGGGTAAAAAATACGAACCCAACTAAAACTCCGGGTAAAAATACGAACCCAACTAAAACTCCGGGTAAAAATACGAACCCAACTAAAACTCCGGGTAAAAAATACGGACCCAACTAAAACTCCGGGTAAAAATACGAACCCAACTAAAACTCCGGGTAAAAATACGAACCCAACTAAAACTCCGGGCAAAAATACTAACCCAACTAAAAAGTCCGGGTAAAAAATACGAACCCAACTAAAACTCCGGGTAAAAATACGAACCCAACTAAAACTCCGGGTAAAAAATACGAACCCAACTAAAACTCCGGGTAAAAAATACGAACCCAACTAAAAAGTCTGGTAAAAAATATGAACCCAACTAAAACTCCGGGTAAAATTACCAACACAACTAAAACTCCGGGTAAAAATACGAACCCATCTAAAACTCCGGATAAAAAATACGAACCCAACTAAAACTCCGGGTAAAAAATTCGAACCCAACTAAAACTCCGGGTAAAATTACGAACCCAACTAAAAGTCCGGGTAAAAAATACGAACCCAACTAAAAAGTCCGGGTAAAATTACGAACCCAACTAAAACTCCGGGTAAAATTACGAACCCAACTAAAACTCCGGGTAAAAAATACGAACCCAACTAAAAAGTCCGGGTAAAATTACGAACCCAACTAAAAAATCCGGGTAAAATTACGAACCCAACTAAAACTCCGGGTAAAATTACGAACTCAACTAAAACTCCGGGTAAAATTACGAACCCAACTAAAACTCCGGGTAAAATTACGAACCCAACTAAAAAGTCCGGGTAAAATTACGAACCCAAATAAAAAGTCCGGGTAAAATTACGAACCCAACTAAAACTCCGGGTAAAATTACGAACTCAACTAAAACTCCGGGTAAAATTACGAACCCAACTAAAACTCCGAGTAAAATTAGGAACCCAACTAAAAGTCCGGGTAAAAAATACGAACCCAACTAAAAAGTCCGGGTAAAATTACGAACCCAACTAAAACTCCGGGTAAAATTACGAACCCAACTAAAACTCCGGGTAAAATTACGAACCCAACTAAAAAGTCCGGGTAAAATTACGAACCCAAATAAAAAGTCCGGGTAAAATTACGAACCCAACTAAAACTCCGGGTAAAATTACGAACTCAACTAAAACTCCGGGTAAAATTACGAACCCAACTAAAACTCCGGGTAAAATTAGGAACCCAACTAAAAGTCCGGGTAAAAAATACGAACCCAACTAAAAAGTCCGGGTAAAATTACGAACCCAACTAAAACTCCGGGTAAAATTACGAACCCAACTAAAACTCCGGGTAAAATTACGAACCCAACTAAAACTCGGGGTAAAATTACGAACCCAACTAAAACTCCGGGTAAAATTACGAACCCAACTAAAAAGTCCGGGTAAAATTACGAACCCAACTAAAACTCCGGGTAAAAAATACGAACCAAACAAAAAAGTCCGGGTAACATTTAGAACCCAACTAAAACTCCGGGTAAAAAAATACGAACCCAACTAAAACTCCGGGCAAAAATACTAACCCAACTAAAAAGTCCGGGTAAAAAATACGAACCCAACTAAAACTCCGGGTAAAAATACGAACCCAACTAAAACTCCGGGTAAAAATACAAACCCAACTAAAACTCCGGGTAAAAAATACGGACCCAACTAAAACTCCGGGTGAAAATACGAACCCAACTAAAACTCCGGGTAAAAATACGAACCCAACTAAAACTCCGGGCAAAAATACTAACCCAACTAAAAAGTCCGGGTAAAAAATACGAACCCAACTAAAACTCCGGGTAAAAATACGAACCCAACTAAAACTCCGGGTAAAAAATACGAACCCAACTAAAACTCCGGGTAAAAAATACGAAACCAACTAAAAAGTCTGGTAAAAAATATGAACCCAACTAAAACTCCGGGTAAAATTACCACCACAACTAAAACTCCGGGTAAAAATACGAACCCAACTAAAACTCCGGATAAAAAATACGAACCCAACTAAAACTCCGGGTAAAAAATTCGAACCCAACTAAAACTCCGGGTAAAATTACGAACCCAACTAAAAGTCCGGGTAAAAAATACGAACCCAACTAAAAAGTCCGGGTAAAATTACAAACCCAACTAAAACTCCGGGTAAAATTACGAACCCAACTAAAACTCCGGGTAAAAAATACGAACCCAACTAAAAAGTCCGGGTAAAATTACGAACCCAACTAAAAAGTCCGGGTAAAATTACGAACCCAACTAAAACTCCGGGTAAAATTACGAGCCCAAGTAAAACTCCGGGTAAAATTACGAACCCAAGTAAAACTCCGGGTAAAATTACGAACCCAACTAAAACTCCGGGTAAAATTACGAACCCAACTAAAACTCCGGGTAAAATTACGAACCCAACTAAAAGTCCGGGTAAAAATACGAACCCAACTATTAACTCAAGACTCCGGGTAAAATTACGAACCCAACTAAAACTCCGGGTAAAATTACGAACCCAACTAAAACTCCGGGTAAAATTACGAACCCAACTAAAAGTCCGGGTAAAAAATACGAACCCAACTAAAAAGTCCGGGTAAAATTACGAACCCAACTAAAACTCCGGGTAAAATTAAGAACCCAACTAAAAGTCCGGGTAAAAAATTCGAACCCAACTAAAAAGTCCGGGTAAAATTACGAACCCAACTAAAACTCCGGGTAAAATTACGAACCGAACTAAAAAGTCCGGGTAAAATTACGAACCCAACTAAAAAGTCCGGGTAAAATTACGAACCCAACTAAAAAATCCGGGTAAATTTACGAACCCAACTAAAACTCCGGGTAAAATTACGAACTCAACTAAAACTCCGGGTAAAATTACGAACCCAACTAAAACTCCGGGTAAAATTACGAACCCAACTAAAAGTCCGGGTAAAAAATACGAACCCAACTAAAACTCCGGGCAAAAATACTAACCCAACTAAAAGTCCGGGTAAAAAATACGAACCCAACTAAAAAGTCCGGGTAAAATTACGAACCCAACTAAAACTCCGGGTAAAATTACGAACCCAACTAAAACTCCGGGTAAAATTACGAACCCAAGTAAAACTCCGGGTAAAATTACGAACCCAAGTAAAACTCCGGGTAAAATTACGAACCCAACTAAAACTCCGGGTAAAATTACGAACCCAACTAAAACTCCGGGTAAAATTACGAACCCAACTAAAAGTCCGGGTAAAAATACGAACCCAACTAAAAAGTCCGGGTAACTCAAGACTCCGGGTAAAATTACGAACCCAATTAAAACTCCGGGTAAAATTACGAACCCAACTAAAAGTCCGGGTAAAAAATACGAACCCAACTAAAAGGTCCGGGTAAAATTACGAACCCAACTAAAACTCCGGGTAAAATTACGAACTCAACTAAAACTCCGGGTAAAAATACGAACCCAACTAAAACTCCGGGTAAAAGATACGAACCCAATTAAAACTCCGGGTAAAAAATACGAACCCAACTAAAACTCCGGGTAAAATTACGAACCCAATTAAAAAGTCCGGGTAAAATTACGAACCCAACTAAAACTCCGGGTAAAAAATACGAACCCAACTAAAAAGTCCGGGTAAAATTACGAACCCAAGTAAAACTCCGGGTAAAATTACGAACCCAACTAAAACTCCGGGTAAAATTACGAACCCAACTAAAAGTCCGGGTAAAAAATACGAACCCAACTAAAAAGTCCGGGTAAAATTACGAACCCAACTAAAACTCCGGGTAAAATTACGAACCCAACTAAAACTCCGGGTAAAATTACGATCCCAAGTAAAACTCCGGTTAAAATTACGAACCCAACTAAAACTCCGGGTAAAATTACGAACCCAACTAAAACTCCGGGTAAAATTACGAACCCAACTAAAAGTCCGGGTAAAAATACGAACCCAACTAAAAAGTCCGGGTAACTCAAGACTCCGGGTAAAATTACGAACCCAACTAAAACTCCGGGTAAAATTACGAACCCAACTAAAAGTTTGGGTAAAAAATACGAACCCAACTAAAAGGTCCGGGTAAAATTACGAACCCAACTAAAACTCCGGGTAAAATTATGAACCCAACTAAAAGTCCGGGTAAAAAATACGAACCCAACTAAAAAGTCCGGGTAAAATTACGAACCCAACTAAAACTCCGGGTAAAATTACGAACCCAACTAAAAAGTCCGGGTAAAATTACGAACCCAACTAAAAAGTCCGGGTAAAATTACGAACCCAACTAAAAAGTCCGGGTAAAATTACGAACCCAACTAAAACTCCGGGTAAAATTACGAACTCAACTAAAACTCCGGGTAAAAATACGAACTCAACTAAAACTCCGGGTAAAAGATACGAACCCAATTAAAACTCCGGGTAAAAAATACGAACCCAACTAAAACTCCGGGTAAAATTACGAACCCAATTAAAAAGTCCGGGTAAAATTACGAACCCAACTAAAACTCCGGGTAAAAAATACGAACCCAACCAAAAAGTCCGGGTAAAATTACGAACCCAAGTAAAACTCCGGGTAAAATTACGAACCCAACCAAAACTCCGGGTAAAATTACGAACCAACTAAAAGTCCGGGTAAAAATTACGAACCCAACTAAAAAGTCCGGGTAAAATTACGAACCCACCTAAAAGTCCGGGTAAAAAATACGAACCCAACTAAAAAGTCCGGGTAAAATTACGAACCCAAGTGAAACTCCGGATAAAATTACGAACCCAACTAAAACTCCGGGTAAAATTACGAACCCAACTAAAAGTCCGGGTAAAAAATACGAACCCAACTAAAAAGTCCGGTTAAAATTACGAACCCAACTAAAAGTCCGAGTAAAAAATACGAACCCAACTAAAAAGTCCGGGTAAAATTACGAACCCAAGTAAAACTCCGGGTAAAATTACGAACCCAACTAAAACTCCGGGTAAAATTACGAACCCAACTAAAAAGTCCGGGTAAAATTACGAACCCAAATAAAAAGTCCGGGTAAAATTACGAACCCAACTAAAACTCCGGGTAAAATTACGAACTCAACTAAAACTCCGGGTAAAATTACGAACCCAACTAAAACTCCGGGTAAAATTAGGAACCCAACTAAAAGTCCGGGTAAAAAATACGAACCCAACTAAAAAGTCCGGGTAAAATTACGAACCCAACTAAAACTCCGGGTAAAATTACGAACCCAACTAAAACTCCGGGTAACATTACGAACCCAACTAAAACTCGGGGTAAAATTACGAACCCAACTAAAACTCCGGGTAAAATTACGAACCCAACTAAAAAGTCCGGGTAAAATTACGAACCCAACTAAAACTCCGGGTAAAAAATACGAACCAAACAAAAAAGTCCGGGTAACATTTAGAACCCAACTAAAACTCCGGGTAAAAAAAAACGAACCCAACTAAAACTCCGGGCAAAAATACTAACCCAACTAAAACTCCGGGTAAAAATACGAACCCAACTAAAACTCCGGGTAAAAAATACGGACCCAACTAAAACTCCGGGTAAAAATACGAACCCAACTAAAACTCCGGGTAAAAATACGAACCCAACTAAAACTCCGGGCAAAAATACTAACCCAACTAAAAAGTCCGGGTAAAAAATACGAACCCAACTAAAACTCCGCGTAAAAATACGAACCCAACTAAAACTCCGGGTAAAAATACGAACCCAACTAAAACTCCGGGTAAAAAATACGAACCCAACTAAAAAGTCTGGTAAAAAATATGAACCCAACTAAAACTCCGGGTAAAATTACCAACACAACTAAAACTCCGGGTAAAAATACGAACCTAACTAAAACTCCGGATAAAAAATACGAACCCAACTAAAACTCCGGGTAAAAAATTCGAACCCAACTAAAACTCCGGGTAAAATTACGAACCCAACTAAAAATCCGGGTAAAAAATACGAACCCAACTAAAAAGTCCGGGTAAAATTACGAACCCAACTAAAACTCCGGGTAAAATTACGAACCCAACTAAAACTCAGGTAAAAAATACGAACCCAACTAAAAAGTCCGGGTAAAATTACGAACCCAACTAAAAAGTCCGGGTAAAATTACGAACCCAACTAAAACTCCGGGTAAAATTACGAACTCAACTAAAACTCCGGGTAAAATTACGAACCCAACTAAAACTCCGGGTAAAATTACGAACCAAACTAAAAGTCCGGGTAAAAAATACGAACCCAACTAAAAAGTCCGGGTAAAATTACGAAGCCAAGTAAAACTCCGGGTAAAATTACGAACCCAACTAAAACTCCGGGTAAAATTACGAACCCAACTAAAAAGTCCGGGTAAAAAATACGAACCCAACTAAAAAGTCCGGGTAAAATTACGAACCCAACTAAAACTCCGGGTAAAATTACGAACCCAACTAAAACTCCGGGTATAAAATACGAACCCAACTAAAAAGTCCGGGTAAAATTACGAACCCAACTAAAAAGTCCGGGTAAAATTACGAACCCAACTAAAACTCCGGGTAAAATTATGAACTCAACTAAAACTCCAGGTAAAATTACGAACCCAACTAAAACTCCGGGTAAAATTACGAACCCAACTAAAAGTCCGGGTAAAAAATACGAACCCAACTAAAAAGTCCGGGTAAAATTACGAACCCAACTAAAACTCCGGGTAAAATTACGAACCCAAGTAAAACTCCGGGTAAAATTACGACCCCAACTAAAACTCCGGGTAAAATTACGAACCCAACTAAAACTCCGGGTAAAATTACGAACCCAACTAAAAGTCCGGGTAAAAATACGAACCCAACTAAAAAGTCCGGGTAACTCAAGACTCCGGGTAAAATTACGAACCCAACTAAAACTCCGGGTAAAATTACGAACCCAACTAAAAGTCCGGGTAAAAAATACGAACCCAACTAAAAGGTCCGGGTAAAATTACGAACCCAACTAAAACTCCGGGTAAAATTATGAACCCAACTAAAAGTCCGGGTAAAAAATTCGAACCCAACTAAAAAGTCCGGGTAAAATTACGAACCCAACTAAAACTCCGGGTAAAATTACGAACCCAACTAAAAAGTCCGGGTAAAATTACGAACCCAACTAAAACGTCCGGGTAAAATTACGAACCCAACTAAAAAGTCCGGGTAAAATTACGAACCCAACTAAAACTCCGGGTAAAATTACGAACTCAACTAAAACTCCGGGTAAAAATACGAACCCAACTAAAACTCCGGGTAAAAGATACGAACCCAATTAAAACTCCGGGTAAAAAATACGAACCCAACTAAAAGTCCGGGTAAAATTACGAACCCAACTATTAACTCAAGACTCCGGGTAAAATTACGAATCCAACTAAAACTCCGGGTAAAATTACGAACCCAACTAAAACTCCGGGTAAAATTACGAACCCAACTAAAAGTCCGGGTAAAAAATACGAACCCAACTAAAAAGTCCGGGTAAAATTACGAACCCAACTAAAACTCCGGGTAAAATTAAGAACCCAACTAAAAGTCCGGGTAAAAAATTCGAACCCAACTAAAAAGTCCGGGTAAAATTACGAACCCAACTAAAACTCCGGGTAAAATTACGAACCGAACTAAAAAGTCCGGGTAAAATTACGAACCCAACTAAAAAGTCCGGGTAAAATTACGAACCCAACTAAAAAATCCGGGTAAATTTACGAACCCAACTAAAACTCCGGGTAAAATTACGAACTCAACTAAAACTCCGGGTAAAATTACGAACCCAACTAAAACTCCGGGTAAAATTACGAACCCAACTAAAAGTTCGGGTAAAAAATACGAACCCAACTAAAAAGTCCGGGTAAAATTACGAACCCAACTAAAACTCCGGGTAAAATTACGAACCCAACTAAAACTCCGGGTAAAATTACGAACCCAAGTAAAACTCCGGGTAAAATTACGAACCCAAGTAAAACTCCGGGTAAAATTACGAACCCAACTAAAACTCCGGGTAAAATTACGAACCCAACTAAAACTCCGGGTAAAAATACGAACCCAACTAAAACTCCGGGCAAAAATACTAACCCAACTAAAAAGTCCGGGTAAAAAATACGAACCCAACTAAAAGGTCCGGGTAAAATTACGAACCCAACTAAAACTCCGGGTAAAATTATGAACCCAACTAAAAGTCCGGGTAAAAAATTCGAACCCAACTAAAAAGTCCGGGTAAAATTACGAACCCAACTAAAACTCCGGGTAAAATTACGAACCCAACTAAAAAGTCCGGGTCAAATTACGAACCCAACTAAAAAGTCCGGGTAAAATTACGAACCCAACTAAAAAGTCCGGGTAAAATTACGAACCCAACTAAAACTCCGGGTAAAATTACGAACTCAACTAAAACTCCGGGTAAAAATACGAACCCAACTAAAACTCCGGGTAAAAGATACGAACCCAATTAAAACTCCGGGTAAAAAATACGAACCCAACTAAAAGTCCGGGTAAAAATACAAACCCAACTATTAACTCAAGACTCCGGGTAAAATTACGAATCCAACTAAAACTCCGGGTAAAATTACGAACCCAACTAAAACTCCGGGTAAAATTACGAACCCAACTAAAAGTCCGGGTAAAAAATACGAACCCAACTAAAAAGTCCGGGTAAAATTACGAACCCAACTAAAACTCCGGGTAAAATTAAGAACCCAACTAAAAGTCCGGGTAAAAAATTCGAACCCAACTAAAAAGTCCGGGTAAAATTACGAACCCAACTAAAACTCCGGGTAAAATTACGAACCGAACTAAAAAGTCCGGGTAAAATTACGAACCCAACTAAAAAGTCCGGGTAAAATTACGAACCCAACTAAAAAATCCGGGTAAATTTACGAACCCAACTAAAACTCCGGGTAAAATTACGAACTCAACTAAAACTCCGGGTAAAATTACGAACCCAACTAAAACTCCGGGTAAAATTACGAACCCAACTAAAAGTCCGTGTAAAAAATACGAACCCAACTAAAAAGTCCGGGTAAAATTACGAACCCAACTAAAACTCCGGGTAAAATTACGAACCCAACTAAAACTCCGGGTAAAATTACGAACCCAAGTAAAACTCCGGGTAAAATTACGAACCCAAGTAAAACTCCGGGTAAAATTACGAACCCAACTAAAACTCCGGGTAAAATTACGAACCCAACTAAAACTCCGGGTAAAAATACGAACCCAACTAAAACTCCGGGCAAAAATACTAACCCAACTAAAAAGTCCGGGTAAAAAATACGAACCCAACTAAAACTCCGGGTAAAAATACGAACCCAACTAAAACTCCGGGTAAAAAATACGAACCCAACTAAAACTCCGGGTAAAAAATACGAAACCAACTAAAAAGTCTGGTAAAAAATATGAACCCAACTAAAACTCCGGGTAAAATTACCCCCACAACTAAAACTCCGGGTAAAAATACGAACCCAACTAAAACTCCGGATAAAAAATACGAACCCAACTAAAACTCCGGGTAAAAAATTCGAACCCAACTAAAACTCCGGGTAAAATTACGAACCCAACTAAAAGTCCGGGTAAAAAATACGAACCCAACTAAAAAGTCCGGGTAAAATTACGAACCCAACTAAAACTCCGGGTAAAATTACGAACCCAACTAAAACTCCGGGTAAAATTACGAACCCAACTAAAACTCCGGGTAAAAATACGAACCCAACTAAAACTCCGGGTAAAAATACGAACCCAACTAAAACTCCGGGTAAAAAATACGAACCCAACTAAAAAGTCTGGTAAAAAATATGAACCCAACTAAAACTCCGGGTAAAATTACCAACACAACTAAAACTCCGGGTAAAAATACGAACCTAACTAAAACTCCGGATAAAAAATACGAACCCAACTAAAACTCCGGGTAAAAAATTCGAACCCAACTAAAACTCCGGGTAAAATTACGAACCCAACTAAAAGTCCGGGTAAAAAATACGAACCCAACTAAAAAGTCCGGGTAAAATTACGAACCCAACTAAAACTCCGGGTAAAATTACGAACCCAACTAAAACTCAGGTAAAAAATACGAACCCAACTAAAAAGTCCGGGTAAAATTACGAACCCAACTAAAAAGTCCGGGTAAAATTACGAACCCAACTAAAACTCCGGGTAAAATTACGAACTCAACTAAAACTCCGGGTAAAAATACGAACCCAACTAAAACTCCGGGTAAAAGATACGAACCCAATTAAAACTCCGGGTAAAAAATACGAACCCAACTAAAAGTCCGGGTAAAATTACGAACCCAACTATTAACTCAAGACTCCGGGTAAAATTACGAATCCAACTAAAACTCCGGGTAAAATTACGAACCCAACTAAAACTCCGGGTAAAATTACGAACCCAACTAAAAGTCCGGGTAAAAAATACGAACCCAACTAAAAAGTCCGGGTAAAATTACGAACCCAACTAAAACTCCGGGTAAAATTAAGAACCCAACTAAAAGTCCGGGTAAAAAATTCGAACCCAACTAAAAAGTCCGGGTAAAATTACGAACCCAACTAAAACTCCGGGTAAAATTACGAACCGAACTAAAAAGTCCGGGTAAAATTACGAACCCAACTAAAAAGTCCGGGTAAAATTACGAACCCAACTAAAAAATCCGGGTAAATTTACGAACCCAACTAAAACTCCGGGTAAAATTACGAACTCAACTAAAACTCCGGGTAAAATTACGAACCCAACTAAAACTCCGGGTAAAATTACGAACCCAACTAAAAGTTCGGGTAAAAAATACGAACCCAACTAAAAAGTCCGGGTAAAATTACGAACCCAACTAAAACTCCGGGTAAAATTACGAACCCAACTAAAACTCCGGGTAAAATTACGAACCCAAGTAAAACTCCGGGTAAAATTACGAACCCAAGTAAAACTCCGGGTAAAATTACGAACCCAACTAAAACTCCGGGTAAAATTACGAACCCAACTAAAACTCCGGGTAAAAATACGAACCCAACTAAAACTCCGGGCAAAAATACTAACCCAACTAAAAAGTCCGGGTAAAAAATACGAACCCAACTAAAAGGTCCGGGTAAAATTACGAACCCAACTAAAACTCCGGGTAAAATTATGAACCCAACTAAAAGTCCGGGTAAAAAATTCGAACCCAACTAAAAAGTCCGGGTAAAATTACGAACCCAACTAAAACTCCGGGTAAAATTACGAACCCAACTAAAAAGTCCGGGTCAAATTACGAACCCAACTAAAAAGTCCGGGTAAAATTACGAACCCAACTAAAAAGTCCGGGTAAAATTACGAACCCAACTAAAACTCCGGGTAAAATTACGAACTCAACTAAAACTCCGGGTAAAAATACGAACCCAACTAAAACTCCGGGTAAAAGATACGAACCCAATTAAAACTCCGGGTAAAAAATACGAACCCAACTAAAAGTCCGGGTAAAAATACGAACCCAACTATTAACTCAAGACTCCGGGTAAAATTACGAATCCAACTAAAACTCCGGGTAAAATTACGAACCCAACTAAAACTCCGGGTAAAATTACGAACCCAACTAAAAGTCCGGGTAAAAAATACGAACCCAACTAAAAAGTCCGGGTAAAATTACGAACCCAACTAAAACTCCGGGTAAAATTAAGAACCCAACTAAAAGTCCGGGTAAAAAATTCGAACCCAACTAAAAAGTCCGGGTAAAATTACGAACCCAACTAAAACTCCGGGTAAAATTACGAACCGAACTAAAAAGTCCGGGTAAAATTACGAACCCAACTAAAAAGTCCGGGTAAAATTACGAACCCAACTAAAAAATCCGGGTAAATTTACGAACCCAACTAAAACTCCGGGTAAAATTACGAACTCAACTAAAACTCCGGGTAAAATTACGAACCCAACTAAAACTCCGGGTAAAATTACGAACCCAACTAAAAGTCCGTGTAAAAAATACGAACCCAACTAAAAAGTCCGGGTAAAATTACGAACCCAACTAAAACTCCGGGTAAAATTACGAACCCAACTAAAACTCCGGGTAAAATTACGAACCCAAGTAAAACTCCGGGTAAAATTACGAACCCAAGTAAAACTCCGGGTAAAATTACGAACCCAACTAAAACTCCGGGTAAAATTACGAACCCAACTAAAACTCCGGGTAAAAATACGAACCCAACTAAAACTCCGGGCAAAAATACTAACCCAACTAAAAAGTCCGGGTAAAAAATACGAACCCAACTAAAACTCCGGGTAAAAATACGAACCCAACTAAAACTCCGGGTAAAAAATACGAACCCAACTAAAACTCCGGGTAAAAAATACGAAACCAACTAAAAAGTCTGGTAAAAAATATGAACCCAACTAAAACTCCGGGTAAAATTACCCCCACAACTAAAACTCCGGGTAAAAATACGAACCCAACTAAAACTCCGGATAAAAAATACGAACCCAACTAAAACTCCGGGTAAAAAATTCGAACCCAACTAAAACTCCGGGTAAAATTACGAACCCAACTAAAAGTCCGGGTAAAAAATACGAACCCAACTAAAAAGTCCGGGTAAAATTACGAACCCAACTAAAACTCCGGGTAAAATTACGAACCCAACTAAAACTCCGGGTAAAATTACGAACCCAACTAAAACTCCGGGTAAAAATACGAACCCAACTAAAACTCCGGGTAAAAATACGAACCCAACTAAAACTCCGGGTAAAAAATACGAACCCAACTAAAAAGTCTGGTAAAAAATATGAACCCAACTAAAACTCCGGGTAAAATTACCAACACAACTAAAACTCCGGGTAAAAATACGAACCTAACTAAAACTCCGGATAAAAAATACGAACCCAACTAAAACTCCGGGTAAAAAATTCGAACCCAACTAAAACTCCGGGTAAAATTACGAACCCAACTAAAAGTCCGGGTAAAAAATACGAACCCAACTAAAAAGTCCGGGTAAAATTACGAACCCAACTAAAACTCCGGGTAAAATTACGAACCCAACTAAAACTCAGGTAAAAAATACGAACCCAACTAAAAAGTCCGGGTAAAATTACGAACCCAACTAAAAAGTCCGGGTAAAATTACGAACCCAACTAAAACTCCGGGTAAAATTACGAACTCAACTAAAACTCCGGGTAAAATTACGAACCCAACTAAAACTCCGGGTAAAATTACGAACCCAACTAAAAGTCCGGGTAAAAAATACGAACCCAACTAAAAAGTCCGGGTAAAATTACGAAGCCAAGTAAAACTCCGGGTAAAATTACGAACCCAACTAAAACTCCGGGTAAAATTACGAACCCAACTAAAAAGTCCGGGTAAAAAATACGAACCCAACTAAAAAGTCCGGGTAAAATTACGAACCCAACTAAAACTCCGGGTAAAATTACGAACCCAACTAAAACTCCGGGTATAAAATACGAACCCAACTAAAAAGTCCGGGTAAAATTACGAACCCAACTAAAAAGTCCGGGTAAAATTACGAACCCAACTAAAACTCCGGGTAAAATTATGAACTCAACTAAAACTCCGGGTAAAATTACGAACCCAACTAAAACTCCGGGTAAAATTACGAACCCAACTAAAAGTCCGGGTAAAAAATACGAACCCAACTAAAAAGTCCGGGTAAAATTACGAACCCAACTAAAACTCCGGGTAAAATTACGAACCCAAGTAAAACTCCGGGTAAAATTACGACCCCAACTAAAACTCCGGGTAAAATTACGAACCCAACAAAAACTCCGGGTAAAATTACGAACCCAACTAAAAGTCCGGGTAAAAATACGAACCCAACTAAAAAGTCCGGGTAACTCAAGACTCCGGGTAAAATTACGAACCCAACCAAAACTCCGGGTAAAATTACGAACCCAACTAAAAGTCCGGGTAAAAAATACGAACCCAACTAAAAGGTCCGGGTAAAATTACGAACCCAACTAAAACTCCGGGTAAAATTATGAACCCAACTAAAAATCCGGGTAAAAAATTCGAACCCAACTAAAAAGTCCGGGTAAAATTACGAACCCAACTAAAACTCCGGGTAAAATTACGAACCCAACTAAAAAGTCCGGGTAAAATTACGAACCCAACTAAAAAGTCCGGGTATAATTACGAACCCAACTAAAAAGTCCGGGTAAAATTACGAACCCAACTAAAACTCCGGGTAAAATTACGAACTCAACTAAAACTCCGGGTAAAAATACGAACCCAACTAAAACTCCGGGTAAAAGATACGAACCCAATTAAAACTCCGGGTAAAAAATACGAACCCAACTAAAAGTCCGGGTAAAAATACGAACCCAACTATTAACTCAAGACTCCGGGTAAAATTACGAATCCAACTAAAACTCCGGGTAAAATTACGAACCCAACTAAAACTCCGGGTAAAATTACGAACCCAACTAAAAGTCCGGGTAAAAAATACGAACCCAACTAAAAAGTCCGGGTAAAATTACGAACCCAACTAAAACTCCGGGTAAAATTAAGAACCCAACTAAAAGTCCGGGTAAAAAATTCGAACCCAACTAAAAAGTCCGGGTAAAATTACGAACCCAACTAAAACTCCGGGTAAAATTACGAACCGAACTAAAAAGTCCGGGTAAAATTACGAACCCAACTAAAAAGTCCGGGTAAAATTACGAACCCAACTAAAAAATCCGGGTAAATTTACGAACCCAACTAAAACACCGGGTAAAAGTACGAACTCAACTAAAACTCCGGGTAAAATTACGAACCCAACTAAAACTCCGGGTAAAATTACGAACCCAACTAAAAGTCCGGGTAAAAAATACGAACCCAACTAAAAAGTCCGGGTAAAATTACGAACCCAACTAAAACTCCGGGTAAAATTACGAACCCAACTAAAACTCCGGGTAAAATTACGAACCCAAGTAAAACTCCGGGTAAAATTACGAACCCAAGTAAAACTCCGGGTAAAATTACGAACCCAACTAAAACTCCGGGTAAAATTACGAACCCAACTAAAACTCCGGGTAAAAATACGAACCCAACTAAAACTCCGGGCAAAAATACTAACCCAACTAAAAAGTCCGGGTAAAAAATACGAACCCAACTAAAAGGTCCGGGTAAAATTACGAACCCAACTAAAACTCCGGGTAAAATTATGAACCCAACTAAAAGTCCGGGTAAAAAATTCGAACCCAACTAAAAAGTCCGGGTAAAATTACGAACCCAACTAAAACTCCGGGTAAAATTACGAACCCAACTAAAAAGTCCGGGTCAAATTACGAACCCAACTAAAAAGTCCGGGTAAAATTACGAACCCAACTAAAAAGTCCGGGTAAAATTACGAACCCAACTAAAACTCCGGGTAAAATTACGAACTCAACTAAAACTCCGGGTAAAAATACGAACCCAACTAAAACTCCGGGTAAAAGATACGAACCCAATTAAAACTCCGGGTAAAAAATACGAACCCAACTAAAAGTCCGGGTAAAAATACGAACCCAACTATTAACTCAAGACTCCGGGTAAAATTACGAATCCAACTAAAACTCCGGGTAAAATTACGAACCCAACTAAAACTCCGGGTAAAATTACGAACCCAACTAAAAGTCCGTGTAAAAAATACGAACCCAACTAAAAAGTCCGGGTAAAATTACGAACCCAACTAAAACTCCGGGTAAAATTACGAACCCAACTAAAACTCCGGGTAAAATTACGAACCCAAGTAAAACTCCGGGTAAAATTACGAACCCAAGTAAAACTCCGGGTAAAATTACGAACCCAACTAAAACTCCGGGTAAAATTACGAACCCAACTAAAACTCCGGGTAAAAATACGAACCCAACTAAAACTCCGGGCGAAAATACTAACCCAACTAAAAAGTCCGGGTAAAAAATACGAACCCAACTAAAACTCCGGGTAAAAATACGAACCCAACTAAAACTCCGGGTAAAAAATACGAACCCAACTAAAACTCCGGGTAAAAAATACGAAACCAACTAAAAAGTCTGGTAAAAAATATGAACCCAACTAAAACTCCGGGTAAAATTACCCCCACAACTAAAACTCCGGGTAAAAATACGAACCCAACTAAAACTCCGGATAAAAAATACGAACCCAACTAAAACTCCGGGTAAAAAATTCGAACCCAACTAAAACTCCGGGTAAAATTACGAACCCAACTAAAAGTCCGGGTAAAAAATACGAACCCAACTAAAAAGTCCGGGTAAAATTACGAACCCAACTAAAACTCCGGGTAAAATTACGAACCCAACTAAAACTCCGGGTAAAATTACGAACCCAACTAAAACTCCGGGTAAAAATACGAACCCAACTAAAACTCCGGGTAAAAATACGAACCCAACTAAAACTCCGGGTAAAAAATACGAACCCAACTAAAAAGTCTGGTAAAAAATATGAACCCAACTAAAACTCCGGGTAAAATTACCAACACAACTAAAAC
This sequence comes from Melinopterus prodromus, assembly GCA_964023965.1. Classification (NCBI taxonomy): domain Eukaryota; kingdom Metazoa; phylum Arthropoda; class Insecta; order Coleoptera; family Scarabaeidae; genus Melinopterus; species Melinopterus prodromus. The sequence goes on along the minus strand of CAXIES010000611.1, from coordinate 133,371 downwards.
TCCGGGTAAAAATACGAACCTAACTAAAACTCCGGATAAAAAATACGAACCCAACTAAAACTCCGGGTAAAAAATTCGAACCCAACTAAAACTCCGGGTAAAATTACGAACCCAACTAAAAGTCCGGGTAAAAAATACGAACCCAACTAAAAAGTCCGGGTAAAATTACGAACCCAACTAAAACTCCGGGTAAAATTACGAACCCAACTAAAACTCAGGTAAAAAATACGAACCCAACTAAAAAGTCCGGGTAAAATTACGAACCCAACTAAAAAGTCCGGGTAAAATTACGAACCCAACTAAAACTCCGGGTAAAATTACGAACTCAACTAAAACTCCGGGTAAAATTACGAACCCAACTAAAACTCCGGCTAAAATTACGAACCCAACTAAAAGTCCGGGTAAAAAATACGAACCCAACTAAAAAGTCCGGGTAAAATTACGAAGCCAAGTAAAACTCCGGGTAAAATTACGAACCCAACTAAAACTCCGGGTAAAATTACGAACCCAACTAAAAAGTCCGGGTAAAAAATACGAACCCAACTAAAAAGTCCGGGTAAAATTACGAACCCAACTAAAACTCCGGGTAAAATTACGAACCCAACTAAAACTCCGGGTATAAAATACGAACCCAACTAAAAAGTCCGGGTAAAATTACGAACCCAACTAAAAAGTCCGGGTAAAATTACGAACCCAACTAAAACTCCGGGTAAAATTATGAACTCAACTAAAACTCCGGGTAAAATTACGAACCCAACTAAAACTCCGGGTAAAATTACGAACCCAACTAAAAGTCCGGGTAAAAAATACGAACTCAACTAAAAAGTCCGGGTAAAATTACGAACCCAACTAAAACTCCGGGTAAAATTACGAACCCAAGTAAAACTCCGGGTAAAATTACGACCCCAACTAAAACTCCGGGTAAAATTACGAACCCAACTAAAACTCCGGGTAAAATTACGAACCCAACTAAAAGTCCGGGTAAAAATACGAACCCAACTAAAAAGTCCGGGTAACTCAAGACTCCGGGTAAAATTACGAACCCAACCAAAACTCCGGGTAAAATTACGAACCCAACTAAAAGTCCGGGTAAAAAATACGAACCCAACTAAAAGGTCCGGGTAAAATTACGAACCCAACTAAAACTCCGGGTAAAATTATGAACCCAACTAAAAATCCGGGTAAAAAATTCGAACCCAACTAAAAAGTCCGGGTAAAATTACGAACCCAACTAAAACTCCGGGTAAAATTACGAACCCAACTAAAAAGTCCGGGTAAAATTACGAACCCAACTAAAAAGTCCGGGTAAAATTACGAACCCAACTAAAAAGTCCGGGTAAAATTACGAACCCAACAAAAACTCCGGGTAAAATTACGAACTCAACTAAAACTCCGGGTAAAAATACGAACCCAACTAAAACTCCGGGTAAAAGATACGAACCCAATTAAAACTCCGGGTAAAAAATACGAACCCAACTAAAAGTCCGGGTAAAAATACGAACCCAACTATTAACTCAAGACTCCGGGTAAAATTACGAATCCAACTAAAACTCCGGGTAAAATTACGAACCCAACTAAAACTCCGGGTAAAATTACGAACCCAACTAAAAGTCCGGGTAAAAAATACGAACCCAACTAAAAAGTCCGGGTAAAATTACGAACCCAACTAAAACTCCGGGTAAAATTAAGAACCCAACTAAAAGTCCGGGTAAAAAATTCGAACCCAACTAAAAAGTCCGGGTAAAATTACGAACCCAACTAAAACTCCGGGTAAAATTACGAACCGAACTAAAAAGTCCGGGTAAAATTACGAACCCAACTAAAAAGTCCGGGTAAAATTACGAACCCAACTAAAAAATCCGGGTAAATTTACGAACCCAACTAAAACTCCGGGTAAAATTACGAACTCAACTAAAACTCCGGGTAAAATTACGAACCCAACTAAAACTCCGGGTAAAATTACGAACCCAACTAAAAGTCCGGGTAAAAAATACGAACCCAACTAAAAAGTCCGGGTAAAATTACGAACCCAACTAAAACTCCGGGTAAAATTACGAACCCAACTAAAACTCCGGGTAAAATTACGAACCCAAGTAAAACTCCGGGTAAAATTACGAACCCAAGTAAAACTCCGGGTAAAATTACGAACCCAACTAAAACTCCGGGTAAAATTACGAACCCAACTAAAACTCCGGTAAAATTACGAACCCAACTAAAAGTCCGGGTAAAAATACGAACCCAACTAAAAAGTCCGGGTAACTCAAGACTCCGGGTAAAATTACGAACCCAACTAAAACTCCGGGTAAAATTACGAACCCACCTAAAAGTCCGGGTAAAAAATACGAACCCAACTAAAAGGTCCGGGTAAAATTACGAACCCAACTAAAACTCCGGGTAAAATTACGAACTCAACTAAAACTCCGGGTAAAAATACGAACCCAACTAAAACTCCGGGTAAAAGATACGAACCCAATTAAAACTCCGGGTAAAAAATACGAATCCAACTAAAACTCCGGGTAAAATTACGAACCCAATTAAAAAGTCCGGGTAAAATTACGAACCCAACTAAAACTCCCGGTAAAAAATACGAACCCAACTAAAAAGTCCGGGTAAAATTACGAACCCAAGTAAAACTCCGGGTAAAATTACGAACCCAACTAAAACTCCGGGTAAAATTACGAACCCAACTAAAAGTCCGGGTAAAAAATACGAACCCAACTAATAAGTCCGGGTAAAATTACGAACCCAACTAAAACTCCGGGTAAAATTACGAACCCAACTAAAACTCCGGGTAAAATTACGAACCCAAGTAAAACTCCGGGTAAAATTACGAACCCAACTAAAACTCCGGGTAAAATTACGAACCCAACTAAAAGTCCGGGTAAAAATACGAACCCAACTAAAAAGTCCGGGTAACTCAAGACTCCGGGTAAAATTACGAACCCAACTAAAACTCCGGGTAAAATTACGAACCCAACTAAAAGTCTGGGTAAAAAATACGAACCCAACTAAAAGGTCCGGGTAAAATTACGAACCCAACTAAAACTCCGGGTAAAATTATGAACCCAACTAAAAGTCCGGGTAAAAAATACGAACCCAACTAAAAAGTCCGGGTAAAATTACGAACCCAACTAAAACTCCGGGTAAAATTACGAACCCAACTAAAAAGTCCGGGTAAAATTACGAACCCAACTAAAAAGTCCGGGTAAAATTACGAACCCAACTAAAACTCCGGGTAAAATTACGAACTCAACTAAAACTCCGGGTAAAAATACGAACCCAACTAAAACTCCGGGTAAAAGATACGAACCCAATTAAAACTCCGGGTAAAAAATACGAACCCAACTAAAACTCCGGGTAAAATTACGAACCCAATTAAAAAGTCCGGGTAAAATTACGAACCCAAATAAAACTCCGGGTAAAAAATACGAACCCAACTAAAAAGTCCGGGTAAAATTACGAACCCAAGTAAAACTCCGGGTAAAATTACGAACCCAACTAAAACTCCGGGTAAAATTACGAACCCAACTAAAAGTCCGGGTAAAAAATACAAACCCAACTAAAAAGTCCGGGTAAAATTACGAACCCAACTAAAAGTCCGGGTAAAAAATACGAACCCAACTAAAAAGTCCGGGTAAAATTACGAACCCAAGTGAAACTCCGGGTAAAATTACGAACCCAACTAAAACTCCGGGTAAAATTACGAACCCAACTAAAAGTCCGGGTAAAAAATACGAACCCAACTAAAAAGTCCGGTTAAAATTACGAACCCAACTAAAAGTCCGGGTAAAAAATACGAACCCAACTAAAAAGTCCGGGTAAAATTACGAAACCAAGTAAAACTCCGGGTAAAATTACGAACCCAACTAAAACTCCGGGTAAAATTACGAACCCAACTAAAAAGTCCGGGTAAAATTACGAACCCAAATAAAAAGTCCGGGTAAAATTACGAACCCAACTAAAACTCCGGGTAAAATTACGAACTCAACTAAAACTCCGGGTAAAATTACGAACCCAACTAAAACTCCGGGTAAAATTAGGAACCCAACTAAAAGTCCGGGTAAAAAATACGAACCCAACTAAAAAGTCCGGGTAAAATTACGAACCCAACTAAAACTCCGGGTAAAATTACGAACCCAACTAAAACTCCGGGTAAAATTACGAACCCAACTAAAACTCGGGGTAAAATTACGAACCCAACTAAAACTCCGGGTAAAATTACGAACCCAACTAAAAAGTCCGGGTAAAATTACGAACCCAACTAAAACTCCGGGTAAAAAATACGAACCAAACAAAAAAGTCCGGGTAACATTTAGAACCCAACTAAAACTCCGGGTAAAAAAATACGAACCCAACTAAAACTCCGGGCAAAAATACTAACCCAACTAAAAAGTCCGGGTAAAAAATACGAACCCAACTAAAACTCCGGGTAAAAATACGAACCCAACTAAAACTCCGGATAAAAATACGAACCCAACTAAAACTCCGGGTAAAAAATACGGACCCAACTAAAACTCCTGGTAAAAATACGAACCCAACTAAAACTCCGGGTAAAAATACGAACCCAACTAAAACTCCGGGCAAAAATACTAACCCAACTAAAAAGTCCGGGTAAAAAATACGAACCCAACTAAAACTCCGCGTAAAAATACGAACCCAACTAAAACTCCGGGTAAAAATACGAACCCAACTAAAACTCCGGGTAAAAAATACGAACCCAACTAAAACTCCGGGTAAAAAATACGAACCCAACTAAAAAGTCTGGTAAAAAATATGAACCCAACTAAAACTCCGGGTAAAATTACCAACACAACTAAAACTCCGGGTAAAAATACGAACCCAACTAAAACTCCGGATAAAAAATACGAACCCAACTAAAACTCCGGGTAAAAAATTCGAACCCAACTAAAACTCCGGGTAAAATTACGAACCCAACTAAAAGTCCGGGTAAAAAATACGAACCCAACTAAAAAGTCCGGGTAAAATTACGAACCCAACTAAAACTCCGGGTAAAATTACGAACCCAACTAAAACTCCGGGTAAAAAATACGAACCCAACTAAAAAGTCCGGGTAGAATTACGAACCCAACTAAAAAGTCCGGGTAAAATTACGAACCCAACTAAAACTCCGGGTAAAATTAAGAACTCAACTAAAACTCCGGGTAAAATTACGAACCCAACTAAAACTCCGGGTAAAATTACGAACCCAACTAAAAGTCCGGGTAAAAAATACGAACCCAACTAAAAAGTCCGGGTAAAATTACGAACCTAAGTAAAACTCCGGGTAAAATTACGAACCCAACTAAAACTCCGGGTAAAATTACGAACCCAACTAAAAAGTCCGGGTAAAAAATACGAACCCAACTAAAAAGTCCGGGTAAAATTACGAACCCAACTAAAACTCCGGGTAAAATTACGAACCCAACTAAAACTCCGGTATAAAATACGAACCCAACTAAAAAGTCCGGGTAAAATTACGAACCCAACTAAAAAGTCCGGGTAAAATTACGAACCCAACTAAAACTCCGGGTAAAATTACGAACTCAACTAAAACTCCGGGTAAAATTACGAACCCAACTAAAACTCCGGGTAAAATTACGAACCCAACTAAAAGTCCGGGTAAAAAATACGAACCCAACTAAAAAGTCCGGGTAAAATTACGAACCCAACTAAAACTCCAGGTAAAATTACGAACCCAACTAAAACTCCGGGTAAAATTACGAACCCAAGTAAAACTCCGGGTAAAATTACGAACCCAACTAAAACTCCGGGTAAAATTACGAACCCAACTAAAACTCCGGGTAAAATTACGAACCCAACTAAAAGTCCGGGTAAAAATACGAACCCAACTAAAAAGTCCGGGTAACTCAAGACTCCGGGTAAAATTACGAACCCAACTAAAACTCCGGGTAAAATTACGAACCCAACTAAAAGTCCGGGTAAAAAATACGAACCCAACTAAAAGGTCCGGGTAAAATTACGAACCCAACTAAAACTCCGGGTAAAATTATGAACCCAACTAAAAGTCCGGGTAAAAAATTCGAACCCAACTAAAAAGTCCGGGTAAAATTACGAACCCAACTAAAACTCCGGGTAAAATTACGAACCCAACTAAAAAGTCCGGGTAAAATTACGAACCCAACTAAAAAGTCCGGGTAAAATTACGAACCCAACTAAAAAGTCCGGGTAAAATTACGAACCCAACTAAAACTCCGGGTAAAATTACGAACTCAACTAAAACTCCGGGTAAAAATACGAACCCAACTAAAACTCCGGGTAAAAGATACGAACCCAATTAAAACTCCGGGTAAAAAATACGAACCCAACTAAAACTCCGGGTAAAATTACGAACCCAATTAAAAAGTCCGGGTAAAATTACGAACCCAACTAAAACTCCGGGTAAAAAATACGAACCCAACTAAAAAGTCCGGGTAAAATTACGAACCCAAGTAAAACTCCGGGTAAAATTACGAACCCAACTAAAACTCCGGGTAAAATTACGAACCCAACTAAAAGTCCGGGTAAAAAATACGAACCCAACTAAAAAGTCCGGGTAAAATTACGAACCCAAGTGAAACTCCGGGTAAAATTACGAACCCAACTAAAACTCCGGGTAAAATTACGAACCCAACTAAAAGTCCGGGTAAAAAATACGAACCCAACTAAAAAGTCCGGTTAAAATTACGAACCCAACTAAAAGTCTGGGTAAAAAATACGAACCCAACTAAAAAGTCCGGGCAAAATTACGAACCCAAGTAAAACTCCGGGTAAAATTACGAACCCAACTAAAACTCCGGGTAAAATTACGAACCCAACTAAAAAGTCCGGGTAAAATTACGAACCCAAATAAAAAGTCCGGGTAAAATTACGAACCCAACTAAAACTCCGGGTAAAATTACGAACTCAACTAAAACTCCGGGTAAAATTACGAACCCAACTAAAACTCCGGGCAAAATTAGGAACCCAACTAAAAGTCCGGGTAAAAAATACGAACCCAACTAAAAAGTCCGGGTAAAATTACGAACCCAACTAAAACTCCGGGTAAAATTACGAACCCAACTAAAACTCCGGGTAAAATTACGAACCCAACTAAAACTCGGGGTAAAATTACGAACCCAACTAAAAGTCCGGGTAAAAAATACGAACCCAAATAAAAAGTCCGGGTAAAATTACGAACCCAACTAAAACTCCGGGTAAAATTACGAACCCAACTAAAACTCCGGGTAAAATTACGAACCCAAGTAAAACTCCGGGTAAAATTACGAACCCAACTAAAACTCCGGGTAAAATTACGAACCCAACTAAAACTCCGGGTAAAATTACGAACCCAACTAAAAGTCCGGGTAAAAATACGAACCCAACTAAAAAGTCCGGGTAACTCAAGACTCCGGGTAAAATTACGAACCCAACTAAAACTCCGGGTAAAATTACGAACCCAACTAAAAGTCCGGGTAAAAAATACGAACCCAACTAAAAGGTCCGGGTAAAATTACGAACCCAACTAAAACTCCGGGTAAAATTACGAACTCAACTAAAACTCCGGGTAAAAATACGAACCCAACTAAAACTCCGGGTAAAAGATACGAACCCAATTAAAACTCCGGGTAAAAAATACGAATCCAACTAAAACTCCGGGTAAAATTACGAACCCAATTAAAAAGTCCGGGTAAAATTACGAACCCAACTAAAACTCCCGGTAAAAAATACGAACCCAACTAAAAAGTCCGGGTAAAATTACGAACCCAAGTAAAACTCCGGGTAAAATTACGAACCCAACTAAAACTCCGGGTAAAATTACGAACCCAACTAAAAGTCCGGGTAAAAAATACGAACCCAACTAAAAAGTCCGGGTAAAATTACGAACCCAACTAAAACTCCGGGTAAAATTACGAACCCAACTAAAACTCCGGGTAAAATTACGAACCCAAGTAAAACTCCGGGTAAAATTACGAACCCAACTAAAACTCCGGGTAAAATTACGAACCCAACTAAAAGTCCGGGTAAAAATACGAACCCAACTAAAAAGTCCGGGTAACTCAAGACTCCGGGTAAAATTACGAACCCAACTAAAACTCCGGGTAAAATTACGAACCCAACTAAAAGTCTGGGTAAAAAATACGAACCCAACTAAAAGGTCCGGGTAAAATTACGAACCCAACTAAAACTCCGGGTAAAATTATGAACCCAACTAAAAGTCCGGGTAAAAAATACGAACCCAACTAAAAAGTCCGGGTAAAATTACGAACCCAACTAAAACTCCGGGTAAAATTACGAACCCAACTAAAAAGTCCGGGTAAAATTACGAACCCAACTAAAAAGTCCGGGTAAAATTACGAACCCAACTAAAAAGTCCGGGTAAAATTACGAACCCAACTAAAACTCCGGGTAAAATTACGAACTCAACTAAAACTCCGGGTAAAAATACGAACCCAACTAAAACTCCGGGTAAAAGATACGAACCCAATTAAAACTCCGGGTAAAAAATACGAACCCAACTAAAACTCCGGGTAAAATTACGAACCCAATTAAAAAGTCCGGGTAAAATTACGAACCCAACTAAAACTCCGGGTAAAAAATACGAACCCAACTAAAAAGTCCGGGTAAAATTACGAACCCAAGTAAAACTCCGGGTAAAATTACGAACCCAACTAAAACTCCGGGTAAAATTACGAACCCAACTAAAAGTCCGGGTAAAAAATACAAACCCAACTAAAAAGTCCGGGTAAAATTACGAACCCAACTAAAAGTCCGGGTAAAAAATACGAACCCAACTAAAAAGTCCGGGTAAAATTACGAACCCAAGTGAAACTCCGGGTAAAATTACGAACCCAACTAAAACTCCGGGTAAAATTACGAACCCAACTAAAAGTCCGGGTAAAAAATACGAACCCAACTAAAAAGTCCGGTTAAAATTACGAACCCAACTAAAAGTCCGGGTAAAAAATACGAACCCAACTAAAAAGTCCGGGTAAAATTACGAAACCAAGTAAAACTCCGGGTAAAATTACGAACCCAACTAAAACTCCGGGTAAAATTACGAACCCAACTAAAAAGTCCGGGTAAAATTACGAACCCAAATAAAAAGTCCGGGTAAAATTACGAATCCAACTAAAACTCCGGGTAAAATTACGAACTCAACTAAAACTCCGGGTAAAATTACGAACCCAACTAAAACTCCGGGTAAAATTAGGAACCCAACTAAAAGTCCGGGTAAAAAATACGAACCCAACTAAAAAGTCCGGGTAAAATTACGAACCCAACTAAAACTCCGGGTAAAATTACGAACCCAACTAAAACTCCGGGTAAAATTACGAACCCAACTAAAACTCGGGGTAAAATTACGAACCCAACTAAAACTCCGGGTAAAATTACGAACCCAACTAAAAAGTCCGGGTAAAATTACGAACCCAACTAAAACTCCGGGTAAAAAATACGAACCAAACAAAAAAGTCCGGGTAACATTTAGAACCCAACTAAAACTCCGGGTAAAAAAATACGAACCCAACTAAAACTCCGGGCAAAAATACTAACCCAACTAAAAAGTCCGGGTAAAAAATACGAACCCAACTAAAACTCCGGGTAAAAATACGAACCCAACTAAAACTCCGGGTAAAAATACGAACCCAACTAAAACTCCGGGTAAAAAATACGGACCCAACTAAAACTCCTGGTAAAAATACGAACCCAACTAAAACTCCGGGTAAAAATACGAACCCAACTAAAACTCCGGGCAAAAATACTAACCCAACTAAAAAGTCCGGGTAAAAAATACGAACCCAACTAAAACTCCGCGTAAAAATACGAACCCAACTAAAACTCCGGGTAAAAATACGAACCCAACTAAAACTCCGGGTAAAACATACGAACCCAACTAAAACTCCGGGTAAAAAATACGAACCCAACTAAAAAGTCTGGTAAAAAATATGAACCCAACTAAAACTCCGGGTAAAATTACCAACACAACTAAAACTCCGGGTAAAAATACGAACCCAACTAAAACTCCGGATAAAAAATACGAACCCAACTAAAACTCCGGGTAAAAAATTCGAACCCAACTAAAACTCCGGGTAAAATTACGAACCCAACTAAAAGTCCGGGTAAAAAATACGAACCCAACTAAAAAGTCCGGGTAAAATTACGAACCCAACTAAAACTCCGGGTAAAATTACGAACCCAACTAAAACTCCGGGTAAAAAATACGAACCCAACTAAAAAGTCCGGGTAAAATTACGAACCCAACTAAAAAGTCCGGGTAAAATTACGAACCCAACTAAAACTCCGGGTAAAATTACGAACTCAACTAAAACTCCGGGTAAAATTACGAACCCAACTAAAACTATGGGTAAAATTACGAACCCAACTAAAAGTCCGGGTAAAAAATACGAACCCAACTAAAAAGTCCGGGTAAAATTACGAACCTAAGTAAAACTCCGGGTAAAATTACGAACCCAACTAAAACTCCGGGTAAAATTACGAACCCAACTAAAAAGTCCGGGTAAAAAATACGAACCCAACTAAAAAGTCCGGGTAAAATTACGAACCCAACTAAAACTCCGGGTAAAATTACGAACCCAACTAAAACTCCGGGTATAAAATACGAACCCAACTAAAAAGTCCGGGTAAAATTACGAACCCAACTAAAAAGTCCGGGTAAAATTACGAACCCAACTAAAACTCCGGGTAAAATTACGAACTCAACTAAAACTCCGGGTAAAATTACGAACCCAACTAAAACTCCGGGTAAAATTACGAACCCAACTAAAAGTCCGGGTAAAAAATACGAACCCAACTAAAAAGTCCGGGTAAAATTACGAACCCAACTAAAACTCCAGGTAAAATTACGAACCCAACTAAAACTCCGGGTAAAATTACGAACCCAAGTAAAACTCCGGGTAAAATTACGAACCCAACTAAAACTCCGGGTAAAATTACGAACCCAACTAAAACTCCGGGTAAAATTACGAACCCAACTAAAAGTCCGGGTAAAAATACGAACCCAACTAAAAAGTCCGGGTAACTCAAGACTCCGGGTAAAATTACGAACCCAACTAAAACTCCGGGTAAAATTACGAACCCAACTAAAAGTCCGGGTAAAAAATACGAACCCAACTAAAAGGTCCGGGTAAAATTACGAACCCAACTAAAACTCCGGGTAAAATTATGAACCCAACTAAAAGTCCGGGTAAAAAATTCGAACCCAACTAAAAAGTCCGGGTAAAATTACGAACCCAACTAAAACTCCGGGTAAAATTACGAACCCAACTAAAAAGTCCGGGTAAAATTACGAACCCAACTAAAAAGTCCGGGTAAAATTACGAACCCAACTAAAAAGTCCGGGTAAAATTACGAACCCAACTAAAACTCCGGGTAAAATTACGAACTCAACTAAAACTCCGGGTAAAAATACGAACCCAACTAAAACTCCGGGTAAAAGATACGAACCCAATTAAAACTCCGGGTAAAAAATACGAACCCAACTAAAACTCCGGGTAAAATTACGAACCCAATTAAAAAGTCCGGGTAAAATTACGAACCCAACTAAAACTCCGGGTAAAAAATACGAACCCAACTAAAAAGTCCGGGTAAAATTACGAACCCAAGTAAAACTCCGGGTAAAATTACGAACCCAACTAAAACTCCGGGTAAAATTACGAACCCAACTAAAAGTCCGGGTAAAAAATACGAACCCAACTAAAAAGTCCGGGTAAAATTACGAACCCAAGTGAAACTCCGGGTAAAATTACGAACCCAACTAAAACTCCGGGTAAAATTACGAACCCAACTAAAAGTCCGGGTAAAAAATACGAACCCAACTAAAAAGTCCGGGTAAAATTACGAACCCAACTAAAAAGTCCGGGTAAAATTACGAACCCAACTAAAACTCCGGGTAAAAAATACGAACCAAACAAAAAAGTCCGGGTAACATTTAGAACCCAACTAAAACTCCGGGTAAAAAAATACGAACCCAACTAAAACTCAGGGCAAAAATACTAACCCAACTAAAAAGTCCGGGTAAAAAATACGAACCCAACTAAAACTCCGGGTAAAAATACGAACCCAACTAAAACTCCGGGTAAAAATACGAACCCAACTAAAACTCCGGGTAAAAAATACGGACCCAACTAAAACTCCTGGTAAAAATACGAACCCAACTAAAACTCCGGGTAAAAATACGAACCCAACTAAAACTCCGGGCAAAAATACTAACCCAACTAAAAAGTCCGGGTAAAAAATACGAACCCAACTAAAACTCCGCGTAAAAATACGAACCCAACTAAAACTCCGGGTAAAAATACGAACCCAACTAAAACTCCGGGTAAAAAATACGAACCCAACTAAAACTCCGGGTAAAAAATACGAACCCAACTAAAAAGTCTGGTAAAAAATATGAACCCAACTAAAACTCCGGGTAAAATTACCAACACAACTAAAACTCCGGGTAAAAATACGAACCCAACTAAAACTCCGGATAAAAAATACGAACCCAACTAAAACTCCGGGTAAAAAATTCGAACCCAACTAAAACTCCGGGTAAAATTACGAACCCAACTAAAAGTCCGGGTAAAAAATACGAACCCAACTAAAAAGTCCGGGTAAAATTACGAACCCAACTAAAACTCCGGGTAAAATTACGAACCCAACTAAAACTCCGGGTAAAAAATACGAACCCAACTAAAAAGTCCGGGTAAAATTACGAACCCAACTAAAAAGTCCGGGTAAAATTACGAACCCAACTAAAACTCCGGGTAAAATTACGAACTCAACTAAAACTCCGGGTAAAATTACGAACCCAACTAAAACTATGGGTAAAATTACGAACCCAACTAAAAGTCCGGGTAAAAAATACGAACCCAACTAAAAAGTCCGGGTAAAATTACGAACCTAAGTAAAACTCCGGGTAAAATTACGAACCCAACTAAAACTCCGGGGAAAATTACGAACCCAACTAAAAAGTCCGGGTAAAAAATACGAACCCAACTAAAAAGTCCGGGTAAAATTACGAACCCAACTAAAACTCCGGGTAAAATTACGAACCCAACTAAAACTCCGGGTATAAAATACGAACCCAACTAAAAAGTCCGGGTAAAATTACGAACCCAACTAAAAAGTCCGGGTAAAATTACGAACCCAACTAAAACTCCGGGTAAAATTACGAACTCAACTAAAACTCCGGGTAAAATTACGAACCCAACTAAAACTCCGGGTAAAATTACGAACCCAACTAAAAGTCCGGGTAAAAAATACGAACCCAACTAAAAAGTCCGGGTAAAATTACGAACCCAACTAAAACTCCAGGTAAAATTACGAACCCAACTAAAACTCCGGGTAAAATTACGAACCCAAGTAAAACTCCGGGTAAAATTACGAACCCAACTAAAACTCCGGGTAAAATTACGAACCCAACTAAAACTCCGGGTAAAATTACGAACCCAACTAAAAGTCCGGGTAAAAACACGAACCCAACTAAAAAGTCCGGGTAACTCAAGACTCCGGGTAAAATTACGAACCCAACTAAAACTCCGGGTAAAATTACGAACCCAACTAAAAGTCCGGGTAAAAAATACGAACCCAACTAAAAGGTCCGGGTAAAATTACGAACCCAACTAAAACTCCGGGTAAAATTATGAACCCAACTAAAAGTCCGGGTAAAAAATTCGAACCCAACTAAAAAGTCCGGGTAAAATTACGAACCCAACTAAAACTCCGGGTAAAATTACGAACCCAACTAAAAAGTCCGGGTAAAATTACGAACTCAACTAAAAAGTCCGGGTAAAATTACGAACCCAACTAAAAAGTCCGGGTAAAATTACGAACCCAACTAAAACTCCGGGTAAAATTACGAACTCAACTAAAACTCCGGGTAAAAATACGAACCCAACTAAAACTCCGGGTAAAAGATACGAACCCAATTAAAACTCCGGGTAAAAAATACGAACCCAACTAAAACTCCGGGTAAAATTACGAACCCAATTAAAAAGTCCGGGTAAAATTACGAACCCAACTAAAACTCCGGGTAAAAAATACGAACCCAACTAAAAAGTCCGGGTAAAATTACGAACCCAAGTAAAACTCCGGGTAAAATTACGAACCCAACTAAAACTCCGGGTAAAATTACGAACCCAACTAAAAGTCCGGGTAAAAAATACGAACCCAACTAAAAAGTCCGGGTAAAATTACGAACCCAAGTGAAACTCCGGGTAAAATTACGAACCCAACTAAAACTCCGGGTAAAATTACGAACCCAACTAAAAGTCCGGGTAAAAAATACGAACCCAACTAAAAAGTCCGGTTAAAATTACGAACCCAACTAAAAGTCCGGGTAAAAAATACGAACCCAACTAAAAAGTCCGGGCAAAATTACGAACCCAAGTAAAACTCCGGGTAAAATTACGAACCCAACTAAAACTCCGGGTAAAATTACGAACCCAACTAAAAAGTCCGGGTAAAATTACGAACCCAAATAAAAAGTCCGGGTAAAATTACGAACCCAACTAAAACTCCGGGTAAAATTACGAACTCAACTAAAACTCCGGGTAAAATTACGAACCCAACTAAAACTCCGGGCAAAATTAGGAACCCAACTAAAAGTCCGGGTAAAAAATACGAACCCAACTAAAAAGTCCGGGTAAAATTACGAACCCAACTAAAACTCCGGGTAAAATTACGAACCCAACTAAAACTCCGGGTGAAATTACGAACCCAACTAAAACTCGGGGTAAAATTACGAACCCAACTAAAACTCCGGGTAAAATTACGAACCCAACTAAAAAGTCCGGGTAAAATTACGAACCCAACTAAAACTCCGGGTAAAAAATACGAGCCAAACAAAAAAGTCCGGGTAACATTTAGAACCCAACTAAAACTCCGGGTAAAAAAATACGAACCCAACTAAAACTCCGGGCAAAAATACAAACCCAACTAAAAAGTCCGGGTAAAAAATACGAACCCAACTAAAACTCCGGGTAAAAATACGAACCCAACTAAAACTCCGGGTAAAAATACGAACCCAACTAAAACTCCGGGTAAAAAATACGGACCCAACTAAAACTCCGGGTAAAAATACGAACCCAACTAAAACTCCGGGTAAAAATACGAACCCAACTAAAACTCCGGGCAAAAATACTAACCCAACTAAAAAGTCCGGGTAAAAAATACGAACCCAACTAAAACTCCGGGTAAAAATACGAACCCAACTAAAACTCCGGGTAAAAAATACGAACCCAACTAAAACTCCGGGTAAAAAATACGAACCCAACTAAAAAGTCTGGTAAAAAATATGAACCCAACTAAAACTCCGGGTAAAATTACCAACACAACTAAAACTCCGGGTAAAAATACGAACCCAACTAAAACTCCGGATAAAAAATACGAACCCAACTAAAACTCCGGGTAAAAAATTCGAACCCAACTAAAACTCCAGGGTAAAATTACGAACCCAACTAAAAGTCCGGGTAAAAAATACGAACCCAACTAAAAAGTCCGGGTAAAATTACGAACCCAACTAAAACTCCGGGTAAAATTACGAACCCAACTAAAACTCCGGGTAAAAAATACGAACCCAACTAAAACGCCGGGTAAAATTACGAACCCAATTAAAAAGTCCGGGTAAAATTACGAACCCAACTAAAACTCCGGGTAAAAAATACGAACCCAACTAAAAAGTCCGGGTAAAATTACGAACCCAAGTAAAACTCCGGGTAAAATTACGAACCCAACTAAAACTCCGGGTAAAATTACGAACCCAACTAAAAGTCCGGGTAAAAAATACGAACCCAACTAAAAAGTCCGGGTAAAATTACGAACCCAAGTGAAACTCCGGGTAAAATTACGAACCCAACTAAAACTCCGGGTAAAATTACGAACCCAACTAAAAGTCCGGGTAAAAAATACGAACCCAACTAAAAAGTCCGGTTAAAATTACGAACCCAACTAAAAGTCCGGGTAAAAAATACGAACCCAACTAAAAAGTCCGGGCAAAATTACGAACCCAAGTAAAACTCCGGGTAAAATTACGAACCCAACTAAAACTCCGGGTAAAATTACGAACCCAACTAAAAAGTCCGGGTAAAATTACGAACCCAAATAAAAAGTCCGGGTAAAATTACGAACCCAACTAAAACTCCGGGTAAAATTACGAACTCAACTAAAACTCCGGGTAAAATTACGAACCCAACTAAAACTCCGGGCAAAATTAGGAACCCAACTAAAAGTCCGGGTAAAAAATACGAACCCAACTAAAAAGTCCGGGTAAAATTACGAACCCAACTAAAACTCCGGGTAAAATTACGAACCCAACTAAAACTCCGGGTAAAATTACGAACCCAACTAAAACTCGGGGTAAAATTACGAACCCAACTAAAACTCCGGGTAAAATTACGAACCCAACTAAAAAGTCCGGGTAAAATTACGAACCCAACTAAAACTCCGGGTAAAAAATACGAGCCAAACAAAAAAGTCCGGGTAACATTTAGAACCCAACTAAAACTCCGGGTAAAAAAATACGAACCCAACTAAAACTCCGGGCAAAAATACTAACCCAACTAAAAAGTCCGGGTAAAAAATACGAACCCAACTAAAACTCCGGGTAAAAATACGAACCCAACTAAAACTCCGGGTAAAAATACGAACCCAACTAAAACTCCGGGTAAAAAATACGGACCCAACTAAAACTCCGGGTAAAAATACGAACCCAACTAAAACTCCGGGTAAAAATACGAACCCAACTAAAACTCCGGGCAAAAATACTAACCCAACTAAAAAGTCCGGGTAAAAAATACGAACCCAACTAAAAAGTCTGGTAAAAAATATGAACCCAACTAAAACTCCGGGTAAAATTACCTACACAACTAAAACTCCGGGTAAAAATACGAACCCAACTAAAACTCCGGATAAAAAATACGAACCCAACTAAAACTCCGGGTAAAAAATTCGAACCCAACTAAAACTCCAGGGTAAAATTACGAACCCAACTAAAAGTCCGGGTAAAAAATACGAACCCAACTAAAAAGTCCGGGTAAAATTACGAACCCAACTAAAACTCCGGGTAAAATTACGAACCCAACTAAAACTCCGGGTAAAAAATACGAACCCAACTAAAAAGTCCGGGTAAAATTACGAACCCAACTAAAAAGTCCGGGTAAAATTACGAACCCAACTAAAACTCCGGGTAAAATTACGAACTCAACTAAAACTCCGGGTAAAATTACGAACCCAACTAAAACTCCGGGTAAAATTACGAACCCAACTAAAAAGTCCGGGTAAAATTACGAACCCAAATAAAAAGTCCGGGTAAAATTACGAACCCAACTAAAACTCCGGGTAAAATTACGAACTCAACTAAAACTCCGGGTAAAATTACGAACCCAACTAAAACTCCGGGTAAAATTAGGAACCCAACTAAAAGTCCGGGTAAAAAATACGAACCCAACTAAAAAGTCCGGGTAAAATTACGAACCCAACTAAAACTCCGGGTAAAATTACGAACCCAACTAAAACTCCGGGTAAAATTACGAACCCAACTAAAAAGTCCGGGTAAAATTACGAACCCAAATAAAAAGTCCGGGTAAAATTACGAACCCAACTAAAACTCCGGGTAAAATTACGAACTCAACTAAAACTCCGGGTAAAATTACGAACCCAACTAAAACTCCGGGTAAAATTAGGAACCCAACTAAAAGTCCGGGTAAAAAATACGAACCCAACTAAAAAGTCCGGGTAAAATTACGAACCCAACTAAAACTCCGGGTAAAATTACGAACCCAACTAAAACTCCGGGTAAAATTACGAACCCAACTAAAACTCGGGGTAAAATTACGAACCCAACTAAAACTCCGGGTAAAATTACGAACCCAACTAAAAAGTCCGGGTAAAATTACGAACCCAACTAAAACTCCGGGTAAAATTACGAACCCAACTAAAACTCCGGGTATAAAATACGAACCCAACTAAAAAGTCCGGGTAAAATTACGAACCCAACTAAAAAGTCCGGGTAAAATTACGAACCCAACTAAAACTCCGGGTAAAATTACGAACTCAACTAAAACTCCGGGTAAAATTACGAACCCAACTAAAACTCCGGGTAAAATTACGAACCCAACTAAAAGTCCGGGTAAAAAATACGAACCCAACTAAAAAGTCCGGGTAAAATTACGAACCCAACTAAAACTCCAGGTAAAATTACGAACCCAACTAAAACTCCGGGTAAAATTACGAACCCAAGTAAAACTCCGGGTAAAATTACGAACCCAACTAAAACTCCGGGTAAAATTACGAACCCAACTAAAACTCCGGGTAAAATTACGAACCCAACTAAAAGTCCGGGTAAAAATACGAACCCAACTAAAAAGTCCGGGTAACTCAAGACTCCGGGTAAAATTACGAACCCAACTAAAACTCCGGGTAAAATTACGAACCCAACTAAAAGTCCGGGTAAAAAATACGAACCCAACTAAAAGGTCCGGGTAAAATTACGAACCCAACTAAAACTCCGGGTAAAATTATGAACCCAACTAAAAGTCCGGGTAAAAAATTCGAACCCAACTAAAAAGTCCGGGTAAAATTACGAACCCAACTAAAACTCCGGGTAAAATTACGAACCCAACTAAAAAGTCCGGGTAAAATTACGAACCCAACTAAAAAGTCCGGGTAAAATTACGAACCCAACTAAAAAGTCCGGGTAAAATTACGAACCCAACTAAAACTCCGGGTAAAATTACGAACTCAACTAAAACTCCGGGTAAAAATACGAACCCAACTAAAACTCCGGGTAAAAGATACGAACCCAATTAAAACTCCGGGTAAAAAATACGAACCCAACTAAAACTCCGGGTAAAATTACGAACCCAACTAAAACTCCGGGTAAAAAATACGAACCCAACTAAAAAGTCCGGGTAAAATTACGAACCCAAGTAAAACTCCGGGTAAAATTACGAACCCAACTAAAACTCCGGGTAAAATTACGAACCCAACTAAAAGTCCGGGTAAAAAATACGAACCCAACTAAAAAGTCCGGGTAAAATTACGAACCCAAGTGAAACTCCGGGTAAAATTACGAACCCAACTAAAACTCCGGGTAAAATTACGAACCCAACTAAAAGTCCGGGTAAAAAATACGAACCCAACTAAAAAGTCCGGGTAAAATTACGAACCCAACTAAAAAGTCCGGGTAAAATTACGAACCCAACTAAAACTCCGGGTAAAAAATACGAACCAAACAAAAAAGTCCGGGTAACATTTAGAACCCAACTAAAACTCCGGGTAAAAAAATACGAACCCAACTAAAACTCCGGGCAAAAATACTAACCCAACTAAAAAGTCCGGGTAAAAAATACGAACCCAACTAAAACTCCGGGTAAAAATACGAACCCAACTAAAACTCCGGGTAAAAATACGAACCCAACTAAAACTCCGGGTAAAAAATACGGACCCAACTAAAACTCCTGGTAAAAATACGAACCCAACTAAAACTCCGGGTAAAAATACGAACCCAACTAAAACTCCGGGCAAAAATACTAACCCAACTAAAAAGTCCGGGTAAAAAATACGAACCCAACTAAAACTCCGCGTAAAAATACGAACCCAACTAAAACTCCGGGTAAAAATACGAACCCAACTAAAACTCCGGGTAAAAAATACGAACCCAACTAAAACTCCGGGTAAAAAATACGAACCCAACTAAAAAGTCTGGTAAAAAATATGAACCCAACTAAAACTCCGGGTAAAATTACCAACACAACTAAAACTCCGGGTAAAAATACGAACCCAACTAAAACTCCGGATAAAAAATACGAACCCAACTAAAACTCCGGGTAAAAAATTCGAACCCAACTAAAACTCCGGGTAAAATTACGAACCCAACTAAAAGTCCGGGTAAAAAATACGAACCCAACTAAAAAGTCCGGGTAAAATTACGAACCCAACTAAAACTCCGGGTAAAATTACGAACCCAACTAAAACTCCGGGTAAAAAATACGAACCCAACTAAAAAGTCCGGGTAAAATTACGAACCCAACTAAAAAGTCCGGGTAAAATTACGAACCCAACTAAAACTCCGGGTAAAATTACGAACTCAACTAAAACTCCGGGTAAAATTACGAACCCAACTAAAACTATGGGTAAAATTACGAACCCAACTAAAAGTCCGGGTAAAAAATACGAACCCAACTAAAAAGTCCGGGTAAAATTACGAACCTAAGTAAAACTCCGGGTAAAATTACGAACCCAACTAAAACTCCGGGTAAAATTACGAACCCAACTAAAAAGTCCGGGTAAAAAATACGAACCCAACTAAAAAGTCCGGGTAAAATTACGAACCCAACTAAAACTCCGGGTAAAATTACGAACCCAACTAAAACTCCGGGTATAAAATACGAACCCAACTAAAAAGTCCGGGTAAAATTACGAACCCAACTAAAAAGTCCGGGTAAAATTACGAACCCAACTAAAACTCCGGGTAAAATTACGAACTCAACTAAAACTCCGGGTAAAATTACGAACCCAACTAAAACTCCGGGTAAAATTACGAACCCAACTAAAAGTCCGGGTAAAAAATACGAACCCAACTAAAAAGTCCGGGTAAAATTACGAACCCAACTAAAACTCCAGGTAAAATTACGAACCCAACTAAAACTCCGGGTAAAATTACGAACCCAAGTAAAACTCCGGGTAAAATTACGAACCCAACTAAAACTCCGGGTAAAATTACGAACCCAACTAAAACTCCGGGTAAAATTACGAACCCAACTAAAAGTCCGGGTAAAAATACGAACCCAACTAAAAAGTCCGGGTAACTCAAGACTCCGGGTAAAATTACGAACCCAACTAAAACTCCGGGTAAAATTACGAACCCAACTAAAAGTCCGGGTAAAAAATACGAACCCAACTAAAAGGTCCGGGTAAAATTACGAACCCAACTAAAACTCCGGGTAAAATTATGAACCCAACAAAAAGTCCGGGTAAAAAATTCGAACCCAACTAAAAAGTCCGGGTAAAATTACGAACCCAACTAAAACTCCGGGTAAAATTACGAACCCAACTAAAAAGTCCGGGTAAAATTACGAACCCAACTAAAAAGTCCGGGTAAAATTACGAACCCAACTAAAAAGTCCGGGTAAAATTACGAACCCAACTAAAACTCCGGGTAAAGTTACGAACTCAACTAAAACTCCGGGTAAAAATACGAACCCAACTAAAACTCCGGGTAAAAGATACGAACCCAATTAAAACTCCGGGTAAAAAATACGAACCCAACTAAAACTCCGGGTAAAATTACGAACCCAATTAAAAAGTCCGGGTAAAATTACGAACCCAACTAAAACTCCGGGTAAAAAATACGAACCCAACTAAAAAGTCCGGGTAAAATTACGAACCCAAGTAAAACTCCGGGTAAAATTACGAACCCAACTAAAACTCCGGGTAAAATTACGAACCCAACTAAAAGTCCGGGTAAAAAATACGAACCCAACTAAAAAGTCCGGGTAAAATTACGAACCCAAGTGAAACTCCGGGTAAAATTACGAACCCAACTAAAACTCCGGGTAAAATTACGAACCCAACTAAAAGTCCGGGTAAAAAATACGAACCCAACTAAAAAGTCCGGTTAAAATTACGAACCCAACTAAAAGTCCGGGTAAAAAATACGAACCCAACTAAAAAGTCCGGGCAAAATTACGAACCCAAGTAAAACTCCGGGTAAAATTACGAACCCAACTAAAACTCCGGGTAAAATTACGAACCCAACTAAAAAGTCCGGGTAAAATTACGAACCCAAATAAAAAGTCCGGGTAAAATTACGAACCCAACTAAAACTCCGGGTAAAATTACGAACTCAACTAAAACTCCGGGTAAAATTACGAACCCAACTAAAACTCCGGGCAAAATTAGGAACCCAACTAAAAGTCCGGGTAAAAAATACGAACCCAACTAAAAAGTCCGGGTAAAATTACGAACCCAACTAAAACTCCGGGTAAAATTACGAACCCAACTAAAACTCCGGGTAAAATTACGAACCCAACTAAAACTCGGGGTAAAATTACGAACCCAACTAAAACTCCGGGTAAAATTACGAACCCAACTAAAAAGTCCGGGTAAAATTACGAACCCAACTAAAACTCCGGGTAAAAAATACGAGCCAAACAAAAAAGTCCGGGTAACATTTAGAACCCAACTAAAACTCCGGGTAAAAAAATACGAACCCAACTAAAACTCCGGGCAAAAATACTAACCCAACTAAAAAGTCCGGGTAAAAAATACGAACCCAACTAAAACTCCGGGTAAAAATACGAACCCAACTAAAACTCCGGGTAAAAATACGAACCCAACTAAAACTCCGGGTAAAAAATACGGACCCAACTAAAACTCCGGGTAAAAATACGAACCCAACTAAAACTCCGGGTAAAAATACGAACCCAACTAAAACTCCGGGCAAAAATACTAACCCAACTAAAAAGTCCGGGTAAAAAATACGAACCCAACTAAAACTCCGGGTAAAAATACGAACCCAACTAAAACTCCGGGTAAAAAATACGAACCCAACTAAAACTCCGGGTAAAAAATACGAACCCAACTAAAAAGTCTGGTAAAAAATATGAACCCAACTAAAACTCCGGGTAAAATTACCAACACAACTAAAACTCCGGGTAAAAATACGAACCCAACTAAAACTCCGGATAAAAAATACGAACCCAACTAAAACTCCGGGTAAAAAATTCGAACCCAACTAAAAAGTCCGGGCAAAATTACGAACCCAAGTAAAACTCCGGGTAAAATTACGAACCCAACTAAAACTCCGGGTAAAATTACGAACCCAACTAAAAAGTCCGGGTAAAATTACGAACCCAAATAAAAAGTCCGGGTAAAATTACGAACCCAACTAAAACTCCGGGTAAAATTACGAACTCAACTAAAACTCCGGGTAAAATTACGAACCCAACTAAAACTCCGGGTAAAATTACGAACCCAACTAAAAGTCCGGGTAAAAAATACGAACCCAACTAAAAAGTCCGGTTAAAATTACGAACCCAACTAAAAGTCTGGGTAAAAAATACGAACCCAACTAAAAAGTCCGGGCAAAATTACGAACCCAAGTAAAACTCCGGGTAAAATTACGAACCCAACTAAAACTCCGGGTAAAATTACGAACCCAACTAAAAAGTCCGGGTAAAATTACGAACCCAAATAAAAAGTCCGGGTAAAATTACGAACCCAACTAAAACTCCGGGTAAAATTACGAACTCAACTAAAACTCCGGGTAAAATTACGAACCCAACTAAAACTCCGGGCAAAATTAGGAACCCAACTAAAAGTCCGGGTAAAAAATACGAACCCAACTAAAAAGTCCGGGTAAAATTACGAACCCAACTAAAACTCCGGGTAAAATTACGAACCCAACTAAAACTCCGGGTAAAATTACGAACCCAACTAAAACTCGGGGTAAAATTACGAACCCAACTAAAAGTCCGGGTAAAAAATACGAACCCAAATAAAAAGTCCGGGTAAAATTACGAACCCAACTAAAACTCCGGGTAAAATTACGAACCCAACTAAAACTCCGGGTAAAATTACGAACCCAAGTAAAACTCCGGGTAAAATTACGAACCCAACTAAAACTCCGGGTAAAATTACGAACCCAACTAAAACTCCGGGTAAAATTACGAACCCAACTAAAAGTCCGGGTAAAAATACGAACCCAACTAAAAAGTCCGGGTAACTCAAGACTCCGGGTAAAATTACGAACCCAACTAAAACTCCGGGTAAAATTACGAACCCAACTAAAAGTCCGGGTAAAAAATACGAACCCAACTAAAAGGTCCGGGTAAAATTACGAACCCAACTAAAACTCCGGGTAAAATTACGAACTCAACTAAAACTCCGGGTAAAAATACGAACCCAACTAAAACTCCGGGTAAAAGATACGAACCCAATTAAAACTCCGGGTAAAAAATACGAATCCAACTAAAACTCCGGGTAAAATTACGAACCCAATTAAAAAGTCCGGGTAAAATTACGAACCCAACTAAAACTCCCGGTAAAAAATACGAACCCAACTAAAAAGTCCGGGTAAAATTACGAACCCAAGTAAAACTCCGGGTAAAATTACGAACCCAACTAAAACTCCGGGTAAAATTACGAACCCAACTAAAAGTCCGGGTAAAAAATACGAACCCAACTAAAAAGTCCGGGTAAAATTACGAACCCAACTAAAACTCCGGGTAAAATTACGAACCCAACTAAAACTCCCGGTAAAATTACGAACCCAAGTAAAACTCCGGGTAAAATTACGAACCCAACTAAAACTCCGGGTAAAATTACGAACCCAACTAAAAGTCCGGGTAAAAATACGAACCCAACTAAAAAGTCCGGGTAACTCAAGACTCCGGGTAAAATTACGAACCCAACTAAAACTCCGGGTAAAATTACGAACCCAACTAAAAGGTCCGGGTAAAATTACGAACCCAACTAAAACTCCGGGTAAAATTATGAACCCAACTAAAAGTCCGGGTAAAAAATACGAACCCAACTAAAAAGTCCGGGTAAAATTACGAACCCAACTAAAACTCCGGGTAAAATTACGAACCCAACTAAAAAGTCCGGGTAAAATTACGAACCCAACTAAAAAGTCCGGGTAAAATTACGAACCCAACTAAAAAGTCCGGGTAAAATTACGAACCCAACTAAAACTCCGGGTAAAATTACGAACTCAACTAAAACTCCGGGTAAAAATACGAACCCAACTAAAACTCCGGGTAAAAGATACGAACCCAATTAAAACTCCGGGTAAAAAATACGAACCCAACTAAAACTCCGGGTAAAATTACGAACCCAATTAAAAAGTCCGGGTAAAATTACGAACCCAACTAAAACTCCGGGTAAAAAATACGAACCCAACTAAAAAGTCCGGGTAAAATTACGAACCCAAGTAAAACTCCGGGTAAAATTAAGAACCCAACTAAAACTCCGGGTAAAATTACGAACCCAACTAAAAGTCCGGGTAAAAAATACAAACCCAACTAAAAAGTCCGGGTAAAATTACGAACCCAACTAAAAGTCCGGGTAAAAAATACGAACCCAACTAAAAAGTCCGGGTAAAATTACGAACCCAAGTGAAACTAAGGGGAAAATTACGAACCCAACTAAAACTCCGGGTAAAATTACGAACCCAACTAAAAGTCCGGGTAAAAAATACGAACCCAACTAAAAAGTCCGGTTAAAATTACGAACCCAACTAAAAGTCCGGGTAAAAAATACGAACCCAACTAAAAAGTCCGGGTAAAATTACGAAACCAAGTAAAACTCCGGGTAAAATTACGAACCCAACTAAAACTCCGGGTAAAATTACGAACCCAACTAAAAAGTCCGGGTAAAATTACGAACCCAAATAAAAAGTCCGGGTAAAATTACGAATCCAACTAAAACTCCGGGTAAAATTACGAACTCAACTAAAACTCCGGGTAAAATTACGAACCCAACTAAAACTCCGGGTAAAATTAGGAACCCAACTAAAAGTCCGGGTAAAAAATACGAACCCAACTAAAAAGTCCGGGTAAAATTACGAACCCAACTAAAACTCCGGGTAAAATTACGAACCCAACTAAAACTCCGGGTAAAATTACGAACCCAACTAAAACTCGGGGTAAAATTACGAACCCAACTAAAACTCCGGGTAAAATTACGAACCCAACTAAAAAGTCCGGGTAAAATTACGAACCCAACTAAAACTCCGGGTAAAAAATACGAACCAAACAAAAAAGTCCGGGTAACATTTAGAACCCAACTAAAACTCCGGGTAAAAAAATACGAACCCAACTAAAACTCCGGGCAAAAATACTAACCCAACTAAAAAGTCCGGGTAAAAAATACGAACCCAACTAAAACTCCGGGTAAAAATACGAACCCAACTAAAACTCCGGGTAAAAATACGAACCCAACTAAAACTCCGGGTAAAAAATACGGACCCAACTAAAACTCCTGGTAAAAATACGAACCCAACTAAAACTCCGGGTAAAAATACGAACCCAACTAAAACTCCGGGCAAAAATACTAACCCAACTAAAAAGTCCGGGTAAAAAATACGAACCCAACTAAAACTCCGCGTAAAAATACGAACCCAACTAAAACTCCGGGTAAAAATACGAACCCAACTAAAACTCCGGGTAAAACATACGAACCCAACTAAAACTCCGGGTAAAAAATACGAACCCAACTAAAAAGTCTGGTAAAAAATATGAACCCAACTAAAACTCCGGGTAAAATTACCAACACAACTAAAACTCCGGGTAAAAATACGAACCCAACTAAAACTCCGGATAAAAAATACGAACCCAACTAAAACTCCGGGTAAAAAATTCGAACCCAACTAAAACTCCGGGTAAAATTACGAACCCAACTAAAAGTCCGGGTAAAAAATACGAACCCAACTAAAAAGTCCGGGTAAAATTACGAACCCAACTAAAACTCCGGGTAAAATTACGAACCCAACTAAAACTCCGGGTAAAAAATACGAACCCAACTAAAAAGTCCGGGTAAAATTACGAACCCAACTAAAAAGTCCGGGTAAAATTACGAACCCAACTAAAACTCCGGGTAAAATTACGAACTCAACTAAAACTCCGGGTAAAATTACGAACCCAACTAAAACTATGGGTAAAATTACGAACCCAACTAAAAGTCCGGGTAAAAAATACGAACCCAACTAAAAAGTCCGGGTAAAATTACGAACCTAAGTAAAACTCCGGGTAAAATTACGAACCCAACTAAAACTCCGGGTAAAATTACGAACCCAACTAAAAAGTCCGGGTAAAAAATACGAACCCAACTAAAAAGTCCGGGTAAAATTACGAACCCAACTAAAACTCCGGGTAAAATTACGAACCCAACTAAAACTCCGGGTATAAAATACGAACCCAACTAAAAAGTCCGGGTAAAATTACGAACCCAACTAAAAAGTCCGGGTAAAATTACGAACCCAACTAAAACTCCGGGTAAAATTACGAACTCAACTAAAACTCCGGGTAAAATTACGAACCCAACTAAAACTCCGGGTAAAATTACGAACCCAACTAAAAGTCCGGGTAAAAAATACGAACCCAACTAAAAAGTCCGGGTAAAATTACGAACCCAACTAAAACTCCAGGTAAAATTACGAACCCAACTAAAACTCCGGGTAAAATTACGAACCCAAGTAAAACTCCGGGTAAAATTACGAACCCAACTAAAACTCCGGGTAAAATTACGAACCCAACTAAAACTCCGGGTAAAATTACGAACCCAACTAAAAGTCCGGGTAAAAATACGAACCCAACTAAAAAGTCCGGGTAACTCAAGACTCCGGGTAAAATTACGAACCCAACTAAAACTCCGGGTAAAATTACGAACCCAACTAAAAGTCCGGGTAAAAAATACGAACCCAACTAAAAGGTCCGGGTAAAATTACGAACCCAACTAAAACTCCGGGTAAAATTATGAACCCAACTAAAAGTCCGGGTAAAAAATTCGAACCCAACTAAAAAGTCCGGGTAAAATTACGAACCCAACTAAAACTCCGGGTAAAATTACGAACCCAACTAAAAAGTCCGGGTAAAATTACGAACCCAACTAAAAAGTCCGGGTAAAATTACGAACCCAACTAAAAAGTCCGGGTAAAATTACGAACCCAACTAAAACTCCGGGTAAAATTACGAACTCAACTAAAACTCCGGGTAAAAATACGAACCCAACTAAAACTCCGGGTAAAAGATACGAACCCAATTAAAACTCCGGGTAAAAAATACGAACCCAACTAAAACTCCGGGTAAAATTACGAACCCAATTAAAAAGTCCGGGTAAAATTACGAACCCAACTAAAACTCCGGGTAAAAAATACGAACCCAACTAAAAAGTCCGGGTAAAATTACGAACCCAAGTAAAACTCCGGGTAAAATTACGAACCCAACTAAAACTCCGGGTAAAATTACGAACCCAACTAAAAGTCCGGGTAAAAAATACGAACCCAACTAAAAAGTCCGGGTAAAATTACGAACCCAAGTGAAACTCCGGGTAAAATTACGAACCCAACTAAAACTCCGGGTAAAATTACGAACCCAACTAAAAGTCCGGGTAAAAAATACGAACCCAACTAAAAAGTCCGGGTAAAATTACGAACCCAACTAAAAAGTCCGGGTAAAATTACGAACCCAACTAAAACTCCGGGTAAAAAATACGAACCAAACAAAAAAGTCCGGGTAACATTTAGAACCCAACTAAAACTCCGGGTAAAAAAATACGAACCCAACTAAAACTCCGGGCAAAAATACTAACCCAACTAAAAAGTCCGGGTAAAAAATACGAACCCAACTAAAACTCCGGGTAAAAATACGAACCCAACTAAAACTCCGGGTAAAAATACGAACCCAACTAAAACTCCGGGTAAAAAATACGGACCCAACTAAAACTCCTGGTAAAAATACGAACCCAACTAAAACTCCGGGTAAAAATACGAACCCAACTAAAACTCCGGGCAAAAATACTAACCCAACTAAAAAGTCCGGGTAAAAAATACGAACCCAACTAAAACTCCGCGTAAAAATACGAACCCAACTAAAACTCCGGGTAAAAATACGAACCCAACTAAAACTCCGGGTAAAAAATACGAACCCAACTAAAACTCCGGGTAAAAAATACGAACCCAACTAAAAAGTCTGGTAAAAAATATGAACCCAACTAAAACTCCGGGTAAAATTACCAACACAACTAAAACTCCGGGTAAAAATACGAACCCAACTAAAACTCCGGATAAAAAATACGAACCCAACTAAAACTCCGGGTAAAAAATTCGAACCCAACTAAAACTCCGGGTAAAATTTCGAACCCAACTAAAAGTCCGGGTAAAAAATACGAACCCAACTAAAAAGTCGGGTAAAATTACGAACCCAACTAAAACTCCGGGTAAAATTACGAACCCAACTAAAACTCCGGGTAAAAAATACGAACCCAACTAAAAAGTCCGGGTAAAATTACGAACCCAACTAAAAAGTCCGGGTAAAATTACGAACCCAACTAAAACTCCGGGTAAAATTACGAACTCAACTAAAACTCCGGGTAAAATTACGAACCCAACTAAAACTATGGGTAAAATTACGAACCCAACTAAAAAGTCCGGGTAAAATTACGAACCTAAGTAAAACTCCGGGTAAAATTACGAACCCAACTAAAACTCCGGGGAAAATTACGAACCCAACTAAAAAGTCCGGGTAAAAAATACGAACCCAACTAAAAAGTCCGGGTAAAATTACGAACCCAACTAAAACTCCGGGTAAAATTACGAACCCAACTAAAACTCCGGGTATAAAATACGAACCCAACTAAAAAGTCCGGGTAAAATTACGAACCCAACTAAAAAGTCCGGGTAAAATTACGAACCCAACTAAAACTCCGGGTAAAATTACGAACTCAACTAAAACTCCGGGTAAAATTACGAACCCAACTAAAACTCCGGGTAAAATTACGAACCCAACTAAAAGTCCGGGTAAAAAATACGAACCCAACTAAAAAGTCCGGGTAAAATTACGAACCCAACTAAAACTCCAGGTAAAATTACGAACCCAACTAAAACTCCGGGTAAAATTACGAACCCAACTAAAACTCCGGGTATAAAATACGAACCCAACTAAAAAGTCCGGGTAAAATTACGAACCCAACTAAAAAGTCCGGGTAAAATTACGAACCCAACTAAAACTCCGGGTAAAATTACGAACTCAACTAAAACTCCGGGTAAAATTACGAACCCAACTAAAACTCCGGGTAAAATTACGAACCCAACTAAAAGTCCGGGTAAAAAATACGAACCCAACTAAAAAGTCCGGGTAAAATTACGAACCCAACTAAAACTCCAGGTAAAATTACGAACCCAACTAAAACTCCGGGTAAAATTACGAACCCAAGTAAAACTCCGGGTAAAATTACGAACCCAACTAAAACTCCGGGTAAAATTACGAACCCAACTAAAACTCCGGGTAAAATTACGAACCCAACTAAAAGTCCGGGTAAAAATACGAACCCAACTAAAAAGTCCGGGTAACTCAAGACTCCGGGTAAAATTACGAACCCAACTAAAACTCCGGGTAAAATTACGAACCCAACTAAAAGTCCGGGTAAAAAATACGAACCCAACTAAAAGGTCCGGGTAAAATTACGAACCCAACTAAAACTCCGGGTAAAATTATGAACCCAACTAAAAGTCCGGGTAAAAAATTCGAACCCAACTAAAAAGTCCGGGTAAAATTACGAACCCAACTAAAACTCCGGGTAAAATTACGAACCCAACTAAAAAGTCCGGGTAAAATTACGAACCCAACTAAAAAGTCCGGGTAAAATTACGAACCCAACTAAAAAGTCCGGGTAAAATTACGAACCCAACTAAAACTCCGGGTAAAATTACGAACTCAACTAAAACTCCGGGTAAAAATACGAACCCAACTAAAACTCCGGGTAAAAGATACGAACCCAATTAAAACTCCGGGTAAAAAATACGAACCCAACTAAAACTCCGGGTAAAATTACGAACCCAATTAAAAAGTCCGGGTAAAATTACGAACCCAACTAAAACTCCGGGTAAAAAATACGAACCCAACTAAAAAGTCCGGGTAAAATTACGAACCCAAGTAAAACTCCGGGTAAAATTACGAACCCAACTAAAACTCCGGGTAAAATTACGAACCCAACTAAAAGTCCGGGTAAAAAATACGAACCCAACTAAAAAGTCCGGGTAAAATTACGAACCCAAGTGAAACTCCGGGTAAAATTACGAACCCAACTAAAACTCCGGGTAAAATTACGAACCCAACTAAAAGTCCGGGTAAAAAATACGAACCCAACTAAAAAGTCCGGGTAAAATTACGAACCCAACTAAAAAGTCCGGGTAAAATTACGAACCCAACTAAAACTCCGGGTAAAAAATACGAACCAAACAAAAAAGTCCGGGTAACATTTAGAACCCAACTAAAACTCCGGGTAAAAAAATACGAACCCAACTAAAACTCCGGGCAAAAATACTAACCCAACTAAAAAGTCCGGGTAAAAAATACGAACCCAACTAAAACTCCGGGTAAAAATACGAACCCAACTAAAACTCCGGGTAAAAATACGAACCCAACTAAAACTCCGGGTAAAAAATACGGACCCAACTAAAACTCCTGGTAAAAATACGAACCCAACTAAAACTCCGGGTAAAAATACGAACCCAACTAAAACTCCGGGCAAAAATACTAACCCAACTAAAAAGTCCGGGTAAAAAATACGAACCCAACTAAAACTCCGCGTAAAAATACGAACCCAACTAAAACTCCGGGTAAAAATACGAACCCAACTAAAACTCCGGGTAAAAAATACGAACCCAACTAAAACTCCGGGTAAAAAATACGAACCCAACTAAAAAGTCTGGTAAAAAATATGAACCCAACTAAAACTCCGGGTAAAATTACCAACACAACTAAAACTCCGGGTAAAAATACGAACCCAACTAAAACTCCGGATAAAAAATACGAACCCAACTAAAACTCCGGGTAAAAAATTCGAACCCAACTAAAACTCCGGGTAAAATTTCGAACCCAACTAAAAGTCCGGGTAAAAAATACGAACCCAACTAAAAAGTCCGGGTAAAATTACGAACCCAACTAAAACTCCGGGTAAAATTACGAACCCAACTAAAACTCCGGGTAAAAAATACGAACCCAACTAAAAAGTCCGGGTAAAATTACGAACCCAACTAAAAAGTCCGGGTAAAATTACGAACCCAACTAAAACTCCGGGTAAAATTACGAACTCAACTAAAACTCCGGGTAAAATTACGAACCCAACTAAAACTATGGGTAAAATTACGAACCCAACTAAAAAGTCCGGGTAAAATTACGAACCTAAGTAAAACTCCGGGTAAAATTACGAACCCAACTAAAACTCCGGGGAAAATTACGAACCCAACTAAAAAGTCCGGGTAAAAAATACGAACCCAACTAAAAAGTCCGGGTAAAATTACGAACCCAACTAAAACTCCGGGTAAAATTACGAACCCAACTAAAACTCCGGGTATAAAATACGAACCCAACTAAAAAGTCCGGGTAAAATTACGAACCCAACTAAAAAGTCCGGGTAAAATTACGAACCCAACTAAAACTCCGGGTAAAATTACGAACTCAACTAAAACTCCGGGTAAAATTACGAACCCAACTAAAACTCCGGGTAAAATTACGAACCCAACTAAAAGTCCGGGTAAAAAATACGAACCCAACTAAAACTCCGGGTAAAATTACGAACCCAAGTAAAACTCCGGGTAAAATTACGAACCCAACTAAAACTCCGGGTAAAATTACGAACCCAACTAAAACTCCGGGTAAAATTACGAACCCAACTAAAAGTCCGGGTAAAAACACGAACCCAACTAAAAAGTCCGGGTAACTCAAGACTCCGGGTAAAATTACGAACCCAACTAAAACTCCGGGTAAAATTACGAACCCAACTAAAAGTCCGGGTAAAAAATACGAACCCAACTAAAAGGTCCGGGTAAAATTACGAACCCAACTAAAACTCCGGGTAAAATTATGAACCCAACTAAAAGTCCGGGTAAAAAATTCGAACCCAACTAAAAAGTCCGGGTAAAATTACGAACCCAACTAAAACTCCGGGTAAAATTACGAACCCAACTAAAAAGTCCGGGTAAAATTACGAACCCAACTAAAAAGTCCGGGTAAAATTACGAACCCAACTAAAAAGTCCGGGTAAAATTACGAACCCAACTAAAACTCCGGGTAAAATTACGAACTCAACTAAAACTCCGGGTAAAAATACGAACCCAACTAAAACTCCGGGTAAAAGATACGAACCCAATTAAAACTCCGGGTAAAAAATACGAACCCAACTAAAACTCCGGGTAAAATTACGAACCCAATTAAAAAGTCCGGGTAAAATTACGAACCCAACTAAAACTCCGGGTAAAAAATACGAACCCAACTAAAAAGTCCGTGTAAAATTACGAACCCAAGTAAAACTCCGGGTAAAATTACGAACCCAACTAAAACTCCGGGTAAAATTACGAACCCAACTAAAAGTCCGGGTAAAAAATACGAACCCAACTAAAAAGTCCGGGTAAAATTACGAACCCAAGTGAAACTCCGGGTAAAATTACGAACCCAACTAAAACTCCGGGTAAAATTACGAACCCAACTAAAAGTCCGGGTAAAAAATACGAACCCAACTAAAAAGTCCGGTTAAAATTACGAACCCAACTAAAAGTCCGGGTAAAAAATACGAACCCAACTAAAAAGTCCGGGCAAAATTACGAACCCAAGTAAAACTCCGGGTAAAATTACGAACCCAACTAAAACTCCGGGTAAAATTACGAACCCAACTAAAAAGTCCGGGTAAAATTACGAACCCAAATAAAAAGTCCGGGTAAAATTACGAACCCAACTAAAACTCCGGGTAAAATTACGAACCCAACTAAAACTCCGGGTAAAATTACGAACCCAACTAAAACTCGGGGTAAAATTACGAACCCAACTAAAACTCCGGGTAAAATTACGAACCCAACTAAAAAGTCCGGGTAAAATTACGAACCCTACTAAAACTCCGGGTAAAAAATACGAGCCAAACAAAAAAGTCCGGGTAACATTTAGAACCCAACTAAAACTCCGGGTAAAAAAATACGAACCCAACTAAAACTCCGGGCAAAAATACTAACCCAACTAAAAAGTCCGGGTAAAAAATACGAACCCAACTAAAACTCCGGGTAAAAATACGAACCCAACTAAAACTCCGGGTAAAAATACGAACCCAACTAAAACTCCGGGTAAAAAATACGGACCCAACTAAAACTCCGGGTAAAAATACGAACCCAACTAAAACTCCGGGTAAAAATACGAACCCAACTAAAACTCCGGGCAAAAATACTAACCCAACTAAAAAGTCCGGGTAAAAAATACGAACCCAACTAAAACTCCGGGTAAAAATACGAACCCAACTAAAACTCCGGGTAAAAAATACGAACCCAACTAAAACTCCGGGTAAAAAATACGAACCCAACTAAAAAGTCTGGTAAAAAATATGAACCCAACTAAAACTCCGGGTAAAATTACCAACACAACTAAAACTCCGGGTAAAAATACGAACCCAACTAAAACTCCGGATAAAAAATACGAACCCAACTAAAACTCCGGGTAAAAAATTCGAACCCAACTAAAACTCCAGGGTAAAATTACGAACCCAACTAAAAGTCCGGGTAAAAAATACGAACCCAACTAAAAAGTCCGGGTAAAATTACGAACCCAACTAAAACTCCGGGTAAAATTACGAACCCAACTAAAACTCCGGGTAAAAAATACGAACCCAACTAAAACGCCGGGTAAAATTACGAACCCAATTAAAAAGTCCGGGTAAAATTACGAACCCAACTAAAACTCCGGGTAAAAAATACGAACCCAACTAAAAAGTCCGGGTAAAATTACGAACCCAAGTAAAACTCCGGGTAAAATTACGAACCCAACTAAAACTCCGGGTAAAATTACGAACCCAACTAAAAGTCCGGGTAAAAAATACGAACCCAACTAAAAAGTCCGGGTAAAATTACGAACCCAAGTGAAACTCCGGGTAAAATTACGAACCCAACTAAAACTCCGGGTAAAATTACGAACCCAACTAAAAGTCCGGGTAAAAAATACGAACCCAACTAAAAAGTCCGGTTAAAATTACGAACCCAACTAAAAGTCCGGGTAAAAAATACGAACCCAACTAAAAAGTCCGGGCAAAATTACGAACCCAAGTAAAACTCCGGGTAAAATTACGAACCCAACTAAAACTCCGGGTAAAATTACGAACCCAACTAAAAAGTCCGGGTAAAATTACGAACCCAAATAAAAAGTCCGGGTAAAATTACGAACCCAACTAAAACTCCGGGTAAAATTACGAACTCAACTAAAACTCCGGGTAAAATTACGAACCCAACTAAAACTCCGGGCAAAATTAGGAACCCAACTAAAAGTCCGGGTAAAAAATACGAACCCAACTAAAAAGTCCGGGTAAAATTACGAACCCAACTAAAACTCCGGGTAAAATTACGAACCCAACTAAAACTCCGGGTAAAATTACGAACCCAACTAAAACTCGGGGTAAAATTACGAACCCAACTAAAACTCCGGGTAAAATTACGAACCCAACTAAAAAGTCCGGGTAAAATTACGAACCCAACTAAAACTCCGGGTAAAAAATACGAGCCAAACAAAAAAGTCCGGGTAACATTTAGAACCCAACTAAAACTCCGGGTAAAAAAATACGAACCCAACTAAAACTCCGGGCAAAAATACTAACCCAACTAAAAAGTCCGGGTAAAAAATACGAACCCAACTAAAACTCCGGGTAAAAATACGAACCCAACTAAAACTCCGGGTAAAAATACGAACCCAACTAAAACTCCGGGTAAAAAATACGGACCCAACTAAAACTCCGGGTAAAAATACGAACCCAACTAAAACTCCGGGTAAAAATACGAACCCAACTAAAACTCCGGGCAAAAATACTAACCCAACTAAAAAGTCCGGGTAAAAAATACGAACCCAACTAAAAAGTCTGGTAAAAAATATGAACCCAACTAAAACTCCGGGTAAAATTACCAACACAACTAAAACTCCGGGTAAAAATACGAACCCAACTAAAACTCCGGATAAAAAATACGAACCCAACTAAAACTCCGGGTAAAAAATTCGAACCCAACTAAAACTCCAGGGTAAAATTACGAACCCAACTAAAAGTCCGGGTAAAAAATACGAACCCAACTAAAAAGTCCGGGTAAAATTACGAACCCAACTAAAACTCCGGGTAAAATTACGAACCCAACTAAAACTCCGGGTAAAAAATACGAACCCAACTAAAAAGTCCGGGTAAAATTACGAACCCAACTAAAAAGTCCGGGTAAAATTACGAACCCAACTAAAACTCCGGGTAAAATTACGAACTCAACTAAAACTCCGGGTAAAATTACGAACCCAACTAAAACTCCGGGTAAAATTACGAACCCAACTAAAAAGTCCGGGTAAAATTACGAACCCAAATAAAAAGTCCGGGTAAAATTACGAACCCAACTAAAACTCCGGGTAAAATTACGAACTCAACTAAAACTCCGGGTAAAATTACGAACCCAACTAAAACTCCGGGTAAAATTAGGAACCCAACTAAAAGTCCGGGTAAAAAATACGAACCCAACTAAAAAGTCCGGGTAAAATTACGAACCCAACTAAAACTCCGGGTAAAATTACGAACCCAACTAAAACTCCGGGTAAAATTACGAACCCAACTAAAAAGTCCGGGTAAAATTACGAACCCAAATAAAAAGTCCGGGTAAAATTACGAACCCAACTAAAACTCCGGGTAAAATTACGAACTCAACTAAAACTCCGGGTAAAATTACGAACCCAACTAAAACTCCGGGTAAAATTAGGAACCCAACTAAAAGTCCGGGTAAAAAATACGAACCCAACTAAAAAGTCCGGGTAAAATTACGAACCCAACTAAAACTCCGGGTAAAATTACGAACCCAACTAAAACTCCGGGTAAAATTACGAACCCAACTAAAACTCGGGGTAAAATTACGAACCCAACTAAAACTCCGGGTAAAATTACGAACCCAACTAAAAAGTCCGGGTAAAATTACGAACCCAACTAAAACTCCGGGTAAAATTACGAACCCAACTAAAACTCCGGGTATAAAATACGAACCCAACTAAAAAGTCCGGGTAAAATTACGAACCCAACTAAAAAGTCCGGGTAAAATTACGAACCCAACTAAAACTCCGGGTAAAATTACGAACTCAACTAAAACTCCGGGTAAAATTACGAACCCAACTAAAACTCCGGGTAAAATTACGAACCCAACTAAAAGTCCGGGTAAAAAATACGAACCCAACTAAAAAGTCCGGGTAAAATTACGAACCCAACTAAAACTCCAGGTAAAATTACGAACCCAACTAAAACTCCGGGTAAAATTACGAACCCAAGTAAAACTCCGGGTAAAAAATACGAACCCAACTAAAACTCCGGGTAAAATTACGAACCCAATTAAAAAGTCCGGGTAAAATTACGAACCCAACTAAAACTCCGGGTAAAAAATACGAACCCAACTAAAACTCCCGGTAAAAGATACGAACCCAATTAAAACTCCGGGTAAAAAATACGAACCCAACTAAAACTCCGGGTAAAATTACGAACCCAATTAAAAAGTCCGGGTAAAATTACGAACCCAACTAAAACTCCGGGTAAAAAATACGAACCCAACTAAAAAGTCCGGGTAAAATTACGAACCCAAGTAAAACTCCGGGTAAAATTACGAACCCAACTAAAACTCCGGGTAAAATTACGAACCCAACTAAAAGTCCGGGTAAAAAATACGAACCCAACTAAAAAGTCCGGGTAAAATTACGAACCCAAGTGAAACTCCGGGTAAAATTACGAACCCAACTAAAACTCCGGGTAAAATTACGAACCCAACTAAAAGTCCGGGTAAAAAATACGAACCCAACTAAAAAGTCCGGGTAAAATTACGAACCCAACTAAAAAGTCCGGGTAAAATTACGAACCCAACTAAAACTCCGGGTAAAAAATACGAACCAAACAAAAAAGTCCGGGTAACATTTAGAACCCAACTAAAACTCCGGGTAAAAAAATACGAACCCAACTAAAACTCCGGGCAAAAATACTAACCCAACTAAAAAGTCCGGGTAAAAAATACGAACCCAACTAAAACTCCGGGTAAAAATACGAACCCAACTAAAACTCCGGGTAAAAATACGAACCCAACTAAAACTCCGGGTAAAAAATACGGACCCAACTAAAACTCCTGGTAAAAATACGAACCCAACTAAAACTCCGGGTAAAAATACGAACCCAACTAAAACTCCGGGCAAAAATACTAACCCAACTAAAAAGTCCGGGTAAAAAATACGAACCCAACTAAAACTCCGCGTAAAAATACGAACCCAACTAAAACTCCGGGTAAAAATACGAACCCAACTAAAACTCCGGGTAAAAAATACGAACCCAACTAAAACTCCGGGTAAAAAATACGAACCCAACTAAAAAGTCTGGTAAAAAATATGAACCCAACTAAAACTCCGGGTAAAATTACCAACACAACTAAAACTCCGGGTAAAAATACGAACCCAACTAAAACTCCGGATAAAAAATACGAACCCAACTAAAACTCCGGGTAAAAAATTCGAACCCAACTAAAACTCCGGGTAAAATTACGAACCCAACTAAAAGTCCGGGTAAAAAATACGAACCCAACTAAAAAGTCCGGGTAAAATTACGAACCCAACTAAAACTCCGGGTAAAATTACGAACCCAACTAAAACTCCGGGTAAAAAATACGAACCCAACTAAAAAGTCCGGGTAAAATTACGAACCCAACTAAAAAGTCCGGGTAAAATTACGAACCCAACTAAAACTCCGGGTAAAATTACGAACTCAACTAAAACTCCGGGTAAAATTACGAACCCAACTAAAACTATGGGTAAAATTACGAACCCAACTAAAAAGTCCGGGTAAAATTACGAACCTAAGTAAAACTCCGGGTAAAATTACGAACCCAACTAAAACTCCGGGGAAAATTACGAACCCAACTAAAAAGTCCGGGTAAAAAATACGAACCCAACTAAAAAGTCCGGGTAAAATTACGAACCCAACTAAAACTCCGGGTAAAATTACGAACCCAACTAAAACTCCGGGTATAAAATACGAACCCAACTAAAAAGTCCGGGTAAAATTACGAACCCAACTAAAAAGTCCGGGTAAAATTACGAACCCAACTAAAACTCCGGGTAAAATTACGAACTCAACTAAAACTCCGGGTAAAATTACGAACCCAACTAAAACTCCGGGTAAAATTACGAACCCAACTAAAAGTCCGGGTAAAAAATACGAACCCAACTAAAAAGTCCGGGTAAAATTACGAACCCAACTAAAACTCCAGGTAAAATTACGAACCCAACTAAAACTCCGGGTAAAATTACGAACCCAAGTAAAACTCCGGGTAAAATTACGAACCCAACTAAAACTCCGGGTAAAATTACGAACCCAACTAAAACTCCGGGTAAAATTACGAACCCAACTAAAAGTCCGGGTAAAAACACGAACCCAACTAAAAAGTCCGGGTAACTCAAGACTCCGGGTAAAATTACGAACCCAACTAAAACTCCGGGTAAAATTACGAACCCAACTAAAAGTCCGGGTAAAAAATACGAACCCAACTAAAAGGTCCGGGTAAAATTACGAACCCAACTAAAACTCCGGGTAAAATTATGAACCCAACTAAAAGTCCGGGTAAAAAATTCGAACCCAACTAAAAAGTCCGGGTAAAATTACGAACCCAACTAAAACTCCGGGTAAAATTACGAACCCAACTAAAAAGTCCGGGTAAAATTACGAACCCAACTAAAAAGTCCGGGTAAAATTACGAACCCAACTAAAAAGTCCGGGTAAAATTACGAACCCAACTAAAACTCCGGGTAAAATTACGAACTCAACTAAAACTCCGGGTAAAAATACGAACCCAACTAAAACTCCGGGTAAAAGATACGAACCCAATTAAAACTCCGGGTAAAAAATACGAACCCAACTAAAACTCCGGGTAAAATTACGAACCCAATTAAAAAGTCCGGGTAAAATTACGAACCCAACTAAAACTCCGGGTAAAAAATACGAACCCAACTAAAAAGTCCGGGTAAAATTACGAACCCAAGTAAAACTCCGGGTAAAATTACGAACCCAACTAAAACTCCGGGTAAAATTAC
Organism: Melinopterus prodromus; assembly: GCA_964023965.1. NCBI lineage: Eukaryota > Metazoa > Arthropoda > Insecta > Coleoptera > Scarabaeidae > Melinopterus > Melinopterus prodromus. Next base: position 93,568 of record CAXIES010000611.1, on the reverse strand, counting down.
GAACCCAACTAAAAGTCCGGGTAAAAAATACGAACCCAACTAAAAAGTCCGGGTAAAATTACGAACCCAAGTGAAACTCCGGGTAAAATTACGAACCCAACTAAAACTCCGGGTAAAATTACGAACCCAACTAAAAGTCCGGGTAAAAAATACGAACCCAACTAAAAAGTCCGGTTAAAATTACGAACCCAACTAAAAGTCCGGGTAAAAAATACGAACCCAACTAAAAAGTCCGGGCAAAATTACGAACCCAAGTAAAACTCCGGGTAAAATTACGAACCCAACTAAAACTCCGGGTAAAATTACGAACCCAACTAAAAAGTCCGGGTAAAATTACGAACCCAAATAAAAAGTCCGGGTAAAATTACGAACCCAACTAAAACTCCGGGTAAAATTACGAACCCAACTAAAACTCCGGGTAAAATTACGAACCCAACTAAAACTCGGGGTAAAATTACGAACCCAACTAAAACTCCGGGTAAAATTACGAACCCAACTAAAAAGTCCGGGTAAAATTACGAACCCTACTAAAACTCCGGGTAAAAAATACGAGCCAAACAAAAAAGTCCGGGTAACATTTAGAACCCAACTAAAACTCCGGGTAAAAAAATACGAACCCAACTAAAACTCCGGGCAAAAATACTAACCCAACTAAAAAGTCCGGGTAAAAAATACGAACCCAACTAAAACTCCGGGTAAAAATACGAACCCAACTAAAACTCCGGGTAAAAATACGAACCCAACTAAAACTCCGGGTAAAAAATACGGACCCAACTAAAACTCCGGGTAAAAATACGAACCCAACTAAAACTCCGGGTAAAAATACGAACCCAACTAAAACTCCGGGCAAAAATACTAACCCAACTAAAAAGTCCGGGTAAAAAATACGAACCCAACTAAAACTCCGGGTAAAAATACGAACCCAACTAAAACTCCGGGTAAAAAATACGAACCCAACTAAAACTCCGGGTAAAAAATACGAACCCAACTAAAAAGTCTGGTAAAAAATATGAACCCAACTAAAACTCCGGGTAAAATTACCAACACAACTAAAACTCCGGGTAAAAATACGAACCCAACTAAAACTCCGGATAAAAAATACGAACCCAACTAAAACTCCGGGTAAAAAATTCGAACCCAACTAAAACTCCAGGGTAAAATTACGAACCCAACTAAAAGTCCGGGTAAAAAATACGAACCCAACTAAAAAGTCCGGGTAAAATTACGAACCCAACTAAAACTCCGGGTAAAATTACGAACCCAACTAAAACTCCGGGTAAAAAATACGAACCCAACTAAAACGCCGGGTAAAATTACGAACCCAATTAAAAAGTCCGGGTAAAATTACGAACCCAACTAAAACTCCGGGTAAAAAATACGAACCCAACTAAAAAGTCCGGGTAAAATTACGAACCCAAGTAAAACTCCGGGTAAAATTACGAACCCAACTAAAACTCCGGGTAAAATTACGAACCCAACTAAAAGTCCGGGTAAAAAATACGAACCCAACTAAAAAGTCCGGGTAAAATTACGAACCCAAGTGAAACTCCGGGTAAAATTACGAACCCAACTAAAACTCCGGGTAAAATTACGAACCCAACTAAAAGTCCGGGTAAAAAATACGAACCCAACTAAAAAGTCCGGTTAAAATTACGAACCCAACTAAAAGTCCGGGTAAAAAATACGAACCCAACTAAAAAGTCCGGGCAAAATTACGAACCCAAGTAAAACTCCGGGTAAAATTACGAACCCAACTAAAACTCCGGGTAAAATTACGAACCCAACTAAAAAGTCCGGGTAAAATTACGAACCCAAATAAAAAGTCCGGGTAAAATTACGAACCCAACTAAAACTCCGGGTAAAATTACGAACTCAACTAAAACTCCGGGTAAAATTACGAACCCAACTAAAACTCCGGGCAAAATTAGGAACCCAACTAAAAGTCCGGGTAAAAAATACGAACCCAACTAAAAAGTCCGGGTAAAATTACGAACCCAACTAAAACTCCGGGTAAAATTACGAACCCAACTAAAACTCCGGGTAAAATTACGAACCCAACTAAAACTCGGGGTAAAATTACGAACCCAACTAAAACTCCGGGTAAAATTACGAACCCAACTAAAAAGTCCGGGTAAAATTACGAACCCAACTAAAACTCCGGGTAAAAAATACGAGCCAAACAAAAAAGTCCGGGTAACATTTAGAACCCAACTAAAACTCCGGGTAAAAAAATACGAACCCAACTAAAACTCCGGGCAAAAATACTAACCCAACTAAAAAGTCCGGGTAAAAAATACGAACCCAACTAAAACTCCGGGTAAAAATACGAACCCAACTAAAACTCCGGGTAAAAATACGAACCCAACTAAAACTCCGGGTAAAAAATACGGACCCAACTAAAACTCCGGGTAAAAATACGAACCCAACTAAAACTCCGGGTAAAAATACGAACCCAACTAAAACTCCGGGCAAAAATACTAACCCAACTAAAAAGTCCGGGTAAAAAATACGAACCCACCTAAAAAGTCTGGTAAAAAATATGAACCCAACTAAAACTCCGGGTAAAATTACCAACACAACTAAAACTCCGGGTAAAAATACGAACCCAACTAAAACTCCGGATAAAAAATACGAACCCAACTAAAACTCCGGGTAAAAAATTCGAACCCAACTAAAACTCCAGGGTAAAATTACGAACCCAACTAAAAGTCCGGGTAAAAAATACGAACCCAACTAAAAAGTCCGGGTAAAATTACGAACCCAACTAAAACTCCGGGTAAAATTACGAACCCAACTAAAACTCCGGGTAAAAAATACGAACCCAACTAAAAAGTCCGGGTAAAATTACGAACCCAACTAAAAAGTCCGGGTAAAATTACGAACCCAACTAAAACTCCGGGTAAAATTACGAACTCAACTAAAACTCCGGGTAAAATTACGAACCCAACTAAAACTCCGGGTAAAATTACGAACCCAACTAAAAAGTCCGGGTAAAATTACGAACCCAAATAAAAAGTCCGGGTAAAATTACGAACCCAACTAAAACTCCGGGTAAAATTACGAACTCAACTAAAACTCCGGGTAAAATTACGAACCCAACTAAAACTCCGGGTAAAATTAGGAACCCAACTAAAAGTCCGGGTAAAAAATACGAACCCAACTAAAAAGTCCGGGTAAAATTACGAACCCAACTAAAACTCCGGGTAAAATTACGAACCCAACTAAAACTCCGGGTAAAATTACGAACCCAACTAAAAAGTCCGGGTAAAATTACGAACCCAAATAAAAAGTCCGGGTAAAATTACGAACCCAACTAAAACTCCGGGTAAAATTACGAACTCAACTAAAACTCCGGGTAAAATTACGAACCCAACTAAAACTCCGGGTAAAATTAGGAACCCAACTAAAAGTCCGGGTAAAAAATACGAACCCAACTAAAAAGTCCGGGTAAAATTACGAACCCAACTAAAACTCCGGGTAAAATTACGAACCCAACTAAAACTCCGGGTAAAATTACGAACCCAACTAAAACTCGGGGTAAAATTACGAACCCAACTAAAACTCCGGGTAAAATTACGAACCCAACTAAAAAGTCCGGGTAAAATTACGAACCCAACTAAAACTCCGGGTAAAATTACGAACCCAACTAAAACTCCGGGTATAAAATACGAACCCAACTAAAAAGTCCGGGTAAAATTACGAACCCAACTAAAAAGTCCGGGTAAAATTACGAACCCAACTAAAACTCCGGGTAAAATTACGAACTCAACTAAAACTCCGGGTAAAATTACGAACCCAACTAAAACTCCGGGTAAAATTACGAACCCAACTAAAAGTCCGGGTAAAAAATACGAACCCAACTAAAAAGTCCGGGTAAAATTACGAACCCAACTAAAACTCCAGGTAAAATTACGAACCCAACTAAAACTCCGGGTAAAATTACGAACCCAAGTAAAACTCCGGGTAAAATTACGAACCCAACTAAAACTCCGGGTAAAATTACGAACCCAACTAAAACTCCGGGTAAAATTACGAACCCAACTAAAAGTCCGGGTAAAAATACGAACCCAACTAAAAAGTCCGGGTAACTCAAGACTCCGGGTAAAATTACGAACCCAACTAAAACTCCGGGTAAAATTACGAACCCAACTAAAAGTCCGGGTAAAAAATACGAACCCAACTAAAAGGTCCGGGTAAAATTACGAACCCAACTAAAACTCCGGGTAAAATTATGAACCCAACTAAAAGTCCGGGTAAAAAATTCGAACCCAACTAAAAAGTCCGGGTAAAATTACGAACCCAACTAAAACTCCGGGTAAAATTACGAACCCAACTAAAAAGTCCGGGTAAAATTACGAACCCAACTAAAAAGTCCGGGTAAAATTACGAACCCAACTAAAAAGTCCGGGTAAAATTACGAACCCAACTAAAACTCCGGGTAAAATTACGAACTCAACTAAAACTCCGGGTAAAAATACGAACCCAACTAAAACTCCGGGTAAAAGATACGAACCCAATTAAAACTCCGGGTAAAAAATACGAACCCAACTAAAACTCCGGGTAAAATTACGAACCCAATTAAAAAGTCCGGGTAAAATTACGAACCCAACTAAAACTCCGGGTAAAAAATACGAACCCAACTAAAAAGTCCGGGTAAAATTACGAACCCAAGTAAAACTCCGGGTAAAATTACGAACCCAACTAAAACTCCGGGTAAAATTACGAACCCAACTAAAAGTCCGGGTAAAAAATACGAACCCAACTAAAAAGTCCGGGTAAAATTACGAACCCAAGTGAAACTCCGGGTAAAATTACGAACCCAACTAAAACTCCGGGTAAAATTACGAACCCAACTAAAAGTCCGGGTAAAAAATACGAACCCAACTAAAAAGTCCGGGTAAAATTACGAACCCAACTAAAAAGTCCGGGTAAAATTACGAACCCAACTAAAACTCCGGGTAAAAAATACGAACCAAACAAAAAAGTCCGGGTAACATTTAGAACCCAACTAAAACTCCGGGTAAAAAAATACGAACCCAACTAAAACTCCGGGCAAAAATACTAACCCAACTAAAAAGTCCGGGTAAAAAATACGAACCCAACTAAAACTCCGGGTAAAAATACGAACCCAACTAAAACTCCGGGTAAAAATACGAACCCAACTAAAACTCCGGGTAAAAAATACGGACCCAACTAAAACTGCTGGTAAAAATACGAACCCAACTAAAACTCCGGGTAAAAATACGAACCCAACTAAAACTCCGGGCAAAAATACTAACCCAACTAAAAAGTCCGGGTAAAAAATACGAACCCAACTAAAACTCCGCGTAAGAATACGAACCCAACTAAAACTCCGGGTAAAAATACGAACCCAACTAAAACTCCGGGTAAAAAATACGAACCCAACTAAAACTCCGGGTAAAAAATACGAACCCAACTAAAAAGTCTGGTAAAAAATATGAACCCAACTAAAACTCCGGGTAAAATTACCAACACAACTAAAACTCCGGGTAAAAATACGAACCCAACTAAAACTCCGGATAAAAAATACGAACCCAACTAAAACTCCGGGTAAAAAATTCGAACCCAACTAAAACTCCGGGTAAAATTACGAACCCAACTAAAAGTCCGGGTAAAAAATACGAACCCAACTAAAAAGTCCGGGTAAAATTACGAACCCAACTAAAACTCCGGGTAAAATTACGAACCCAACTAAAAAGTCCGGGTAAAATTACGAACCCAAATAAAAAGTCCGGGTAAAATTACGAACCCAACTAAAACTCCGGGTAAAATTACGAACTCAACTAAAACTCCGGGTAAAATTACGAACCCAACTAAAACTCCGGGTAAAATTAGGAACCCAACTAAAAGTCCGGGTAAAAAATACGAACCCAACTAAAAAGTCCGGGTAAAATTACGAACCCAACTAAAACTCCGGGTAAAATTACGAACCCAACTAAAACTCCGGGTAAAATTACGAACCCAACTAAAACTCGGGGTAAAATTACGAACCCAACTAAAACTCCGGGTAAAATTACGAACCCAACTAAAAAGTCCGGGTAAAATTACGAACCCAACTAAAACTCCGGGTAAAATTACGAACCCAACTAAAACTCCGGGTATAAAATACGAACCCAACTAAAAAGTCCGGGTAAAATTACGAACCCAACTAAAAAGTCCGGGTAAAATTACGAACCCAACTAAAACTCCGGGTAAAATTACGAACTCAACTAAAACTCCGGGTAAAATTACGAACCCAACTAAAACTCCGGGTAAAATTACGAACCCAACTAAAAGTCCGGGTAAAAAATACGAACCCAACTAAAAAGTCCGGGTAAAATTACGAACCCAACTAAAACTCCAGGTAAAATTACGAACCCAACTAAAACTCCGGGTAAAATTACGAACCCAAGTAAAACTCCGGGTAAAATTACGAACCCAACTAAAACTCCGGGTAAAATTACGAACCCAACTAAAACTCCGGGTAAAATTACGAACCCAACTAAAAGTCCGGGTAAAAATACGAACCCAACTAAAAAGTCCGGGTAACTCAAGACTCCGGGTAAAATTACGAACCCAACTAAAACTCCGGGTAAAATTACGAACCCAACTAAAAGTCCGGGTAAAAAATACGAACCCAACTAAAAGGTCCGGGTAAAATTACGAACCCAACTAAAACTCCGGGTAAAATTATGAACCCAACTAAAAGTCCGGGTAAAAAATTCGAACCCAACTAAAAAGTCCGGGTAAAATTACGAACCCAACTAAAACTCCGGGTAAAATTACGAACCCAACTAAAAAGTCCGGGTAAAATTACGAACCCAACTAAAAAGTCCGGGTAAAATTACGAACCCAACTAAAAAGTCCGGGTAAAATTACGAACCCAACTAAAACTCCGGGTAAAATTACGAACTCAACTAAAACTCCGGGTAAAAATACGAACCCAACTAAAACTCCGGGTAAAAGATACGAACCCAATTAAAACTCCGGGTAAAAAATACGAACCCAACTAAAACTCCGGGTAAAATTACGAACCCAATTAAAAAGTCCGGGTAAAATTACGAACCCAACTAAAACTCCGGGTAAAAAATACGAACCCAACTAAAAAGTCCGGGTAAAATTACGAACCCAAGTAAAACTCCGGGTAAAATTACGAACCCAACTAAAACTCCGGGTAAAATTACGAACCCAACTAAAAGTCCGGGTAAAAAATACGAACCCAACTAAAAAGTCCGGGTAAAATTACGAACCCAAGTGAAACTCCGGGTAAAATTACGAACCCAACTAAAACTCCGGGTAAAATTACGAACCCAACTAAAAGTCCGGGTAAAAAATACGAACCCAACTAAAAAGTCCGGGTAAAATTACGAACCCAACTAAAAAGTCCGGGTAAAATTACGAACCCAACTAAAACTCCGGGTAAAAAATACGAACCAAACAAAAAAGTCCGGGTAACATTTAGAACCCAACTAAAACTCCGGGTAAAAAAATACGAACCCAACTAAAACTCCGGGCAAAAATACTAACCCAACTAAAAAGTCCGGGTAAAAAATACGAACCCAACTAAAACTCCGGGTAAAAATACGAACCCAACTAAAACTCCGGGTAAAAATACGAACCCCACTAAAACTCCGGGTAAAAAATACGGACCCAACTAAAACTCCTGGTAAAAATACGAACCCAACTAAAACTCCGGGTAAAAATACGAACCCAACTAAAACTCCGGGCAAAAATACTAACCCAACTAAAAAGTCCGGGTAAAAAATACGAACCCAACTAAAACTCCGCGTAAAAATACGAACCCAACTAAAACTCCGGGTAAAAATACGAACCCAACTAAAACTCCGGGTAAAAAATACGAACCCAACTAAAACTCCGGGTAAAAAATACGAACCCAACTAAAAAGTCTGGTAAAAAATATGAACCCAACTAAAACTCCGGGTAAAATTACCAACACAACTAAAACTCCGGGTAAAAATACGAACCCAACTAAAACTCCGGATAAAAAATACGAACCCAACTAAAACTCCGGGTAAAAAATTCGAACCCAACTAAAACTCCGGGTAAAATTACGAACCCAACTAAAAGTCCGGGTAAAAAATACGAACCCAACTAAAAAGTCCGGGTAAAATTACGAACCCAACTAAAACTCCGGGTAAAATTACGAACCCAACTAAAACTCCGGGTAAAAAATACGAACCCAACTAAAAAGTCCGGGTAAAATTACGAACCCAACTAAAAAGTCCGGGTAAAATTACGAACCCAACTAAAACTCCGGGTAAAATTACGAACTCAACTAAAACTCCGGGTAAAATTACGAACCCAACTAAAACTATGGGTAAAATTACGAACCCAACTAAAAGTCCGGGTAAAAAATACGAACCCAACTAAAAAGTCCGGGTAAAATTACGAACCTAAGTAAAACTCCGGGTAAAATTACGAACCCAACTAAAACTCCGGGTAAAATTACGAACCCAACTAAAAAGTCCGGGTAAAAAATACGAACCCAACTAAAAAGTCCGGGTAAAATTACGAACCCAACTAAAACTCCGGGTAAAATTACGAACCCAACTAAAACTCCGGGTATAAAATACGAACCCAACTAAAAAGTCCGGGTAAAATTACGAACCCAACTAAAAAGTCCGGGTAAAATTACGAACCCAACTAAAACTCCGGGTAAAATTACGAACTCAACTAAAACTCCGGGTAAAATTACGAACCCAACTAAAACTCCGGGTAAAATTACGAACCCAACTAAAAGTCCGGGTAAAAAATACGAACCCAACTAAAAAGTCCGGGTAAAATTACGAACCCAACTAAAACTCCAGGTAAAATTACGAACCCAACTAAAACTCCGGGTAAAATTACGAACCCAAGTAAAACTCCGGGTAAAATTACGAACCCAACTAAAACTCCGGGTAAAATTACGAACCCAACTAAAACTCCGGGTAAAATTACGAACCCAACTAAAAGTCCGGGTAAAAATACGAACCCAACTAAAAAGTCCGGGTAACTCAAGACTCCGGGTAAAATTACGAACCCAACTAAAACTCCGGGTAAAATTACGAACCCAACTAAAAGTCCGGGTAAAAAATACGAACCCAACTAAAAGGTCCGGGTAAAATTACGAACCCAACTAAAACTCCGGGTAAAATTATGAACCCAACTAAAAGTCCGGGTAAAAAATTCGAACCCAACTAAAAAGTCCGGGTAAAATTACGAACCCAACTAAAACTCCGGGTAAAATTACGAACCCAACTAAAAAGTCCGGGTAAAATTACGAACCCAACTAAAAAGTCCGGGTAAAATTACGAACCCAACTAAAAAGTCCGGGTAAAATTACGAACCCAACTAAAACTCCGGGTAAAATTACGAACTCAACTAAAACTCCGGGTAAAAATACGAACCCAACTAAAACTCCGGGTAAAAGATACGAACCCAATTAAAACTCCGGGTAAAAAATACGAACCCAACTAAAACTCCGGGTAAAATTACGAACCCAATTAAAAAGTCCGGGTAAAATTACGAACCCAACTAAAACTCCGGGTAAAAAATACGAACCCAACTAAAAAGTCCGGGTAAAATTACGAACCCAAGTAAAACTCCGGGTAAAATTACGAACCCAACTAAAACTCCGGGTAAAATTACGAACCCAACTAAAAGTCCGGGTAAAAAATACGAACCCAACTAAAAAGTCCGGGTAAAATTACGAACCCAAGTGAAACTCCGGGTAAAATTACGAACCCAACTAAAACTCCGGGTAAAATTACGAACACAACTAAAAGTCCGGGTAAAAAATACGAACCCAACTAAAAAGTCCGGTTAAAATTACGAACCCAACTAAAAGTCCGGGTAAAAAATACGAACCCAACTAAAAAGTCCGGGCAAAATTACGAACCCAAGTAAAACTCCGGGTAAAATTACGAACCCAACTAAAACTCCGGGTAAAATTACGAACCCAACTAAAAAGTCCGGGTAAAATTACGAACCCAAATGAAAACTCCGGGTAAAATTACGAACCCAACTAAAACTCCGGGTAAAATTACGAACTCAACTAAAACTCCGGGTAAAATTACGAACCCAACTAAAACTCCGGGCAAAATTAGGAACCCAACTAAAAGTCCGGGTAAAAAATACGAACCCAACTAAAAAGTCCGGGTAAAATTACGAACCCAACTAAAACTCCGGGTAAAATTACGAACCCAACTAAAACTCCGGGTAAAATTACGAACCCAACTAAAACTCGGGGTAAAATTACGAACCCAACTAAAACTCCGGGTAAAATTACGAACCCAACTAAAAAGTCCGGGTAAAATTACGAACCCAACTAAAACTCCGGGTAAAAAATACGAGCCAAACAAAAAAGTCCGGGTAACATTTAGAACCCAACTAAAACTCCGGGTAAAAAAATACGAACCCAACTAAAACTCCGGGCAAAAATACTAACCCAACTAAAAAGTCCGGGTAAAAAATACGAACCCAACTAAAACTCCGGGTAAAAATACGAACCCAACTAAAACTCCGGGTAAAAATACGAACCCAACTAAAACTCCGGGTAAAAAATACGGACCCAACTAAAACTCCGGGTAAAAATACGAACCCAACTAAAACTCCGGGTAAAAATACGAACCCAACTAAAACTCCGGGCAAAAATACTAACCCAACTAAAAAGTCCGGGTAAAAAATACGAACCCAACTAAAACTCCGGGTAAAAATACGAACCCAACTAAAACTCCGGGTAAAAAATACGAACCCAACTAAAACTCCGGGTAAAAAATACGAACCCAACTAAAAAGTCTGGTAAAAAATATGAACCCAACTAAAACTCCGGGTAAAATTACCAACACAACTAAAACTCCGGGTAAAAATACGAACCCAACTAAAACTCCGGATAAAAAATACGAACCCAACTAAAACTCCGGGTAAAAAATTCGAACCCAACTAAAAAGTCCGGGCAAAATTACGAACCCAAGTAAAACTCCGGGTAAAATTACGAACCCAACTAAAACTCCGGGTAAAATTACGAACCCAACTAAAAAGTCCGGGTAAAATTACGAACCCAAATAAAAAGTCCGGGTAAAATTACGAACCCAACTAAAACTCCGGGTAAAATTACGAACTCAACTAAAACTCCGGGTAAAATTACGAACCCAACTAAAACTCCGGGCAAAATTAGGAACCCAACTAAAAGTCCGGGTAAAAAATACGAACCCAACTAAAAAGTCCGGGTAAAATTACGAACCCAACTAAAACTCCGGGTAAAATTACGAACCCAACTAAAACTCCGGGTAAAATTACGAACCCAACTAAAACTCGGGGTAAAATTACGAACCCAACTAAAACTCCGGGTAAAATTACGAACCCAACTAAAAAGTCCGGGTAAAATTACGAACCCAACTAAAACTCCGGGTAAAAAATACGAGCCAAACAAAAAAGTCCGGGTAACATTTAGAACCCAACTAAAACTCCGGGTAAAAAAATACGAACCCAACTAAAACTCCGGGCAAAAATACTAACCCAACTAAAAAGTCCGGGTAAAAAATACGAACCCAACTAAAACTCCGGGTAAAAATACGAACCCAACTAAAACTCCGGGTAAAAATACGAACCCAACTAAAACTCCGGGTAAAAAATACGGACCCAACTAAAACTCCGGGTAAAAATACGAACCCAACTAAAACTCCGGGTAAAAATACGAACCCAACTAAAACTCCGGGCAAAAATACTAACCCAACTAAAAAGTCCGGGTAAAAAATACGAACCCAACTAAAACTCCGGGTAAAAATACGAACCCAACTAAAACTCCGGGTAAAAAATACGAACCCAACTAAAACTCCGGGTAAAAAATACGAACCCAACTAAAAAGTCTGGTAAAAAATATGAACCCAACTAAAACTCCGGGTAAAATTACCAACACAACTAAAACTCCGGGTAAAAATACGAACCCAACTAAAACTCCGGATAAAAAATACGAACCCAACTAAAACTCCGGGTAAAAAATTCGAACCCAACTAAAACTCCAGGGTAAAATTACGAACCCAACTAAAAGTCCGGGTAAAAAATACGAACCCAACTAAAAAGTCCGGGTAAAATTACGAACCCAACTAAAACTCCGGGTAAAATTACGAACCCAACTAAAACTCCGGGTAAAAAATACGAACCCAACTAAAACGCCGGGTAAAATTACGAACCCAATTAAAAAGTCCGGGTAAAATTACGAACCCAACTAAAACTCCGGGTAAAAAATACGAACCCAACTAAAAAGTCCGGGTAAAATTACGAACCCAAGTAAAACTCCGGGTAAAATTACGAACCCAACTAAAACTCCGGGTAAAATTACGAACCCAACTAAAAGTCCGGGTAAAAAATACGAACCCAACTAAAAAGTCCGGGTAAAATTACGAACCCAAGTGAAACTCCGGGTAAAATTACGAACCCAACTAAAACTCCGGGTAAAATTACGAACCCAACTAAAAGTCCGGGTAAAAAATACGAACCCAACTAAAAAGTCCGCTTAAAATTACGAACCCAACTAAAAGTCCGGGTAAAAAATACGAACCCAACTAAAAAGTCCGGGCAAAATTACGAACCCAAGTAAAACTCCGGGTAAAATTACGAACCCAACTAAAACTCCGGGTAAAATTACGAACCCAACTAAAAAGTCCGGGTAAAATTACGAACCCAAATAAAAAGTCCGGGTAAAATTACGAACCCAACTAAAACTCCGGGTAAAATTACGAACCCAACTAAAACTCCGGGCAAAATTAGGAACCCAACTAAAAGTCCGGGTAAAAAATACGAACCCAACTAAAAAGTCCGGGTAAAATTACGAACCCAACTAAAACTCCGGGTAAAATTACGAACCCAACTAAAACTCCGGGTAAAATTACGAACCCAACTAAAACTCGGGGTAAAATTACGAACCCTACTAAAACTCCGGGTAAAATTACGAACCCAACTAAAAAGTCCGGGTAAAATTACGAACCCAACTAAAACTCCGGGTAAAAAATACGAGCCAAACAAAAAAGTCCGGGTAACATTTAGAACCCAACTAAAACTCCGGGTAAAAAAATACGAACCCAACTAAAACTCCGGGCAAAAATACTAACCCAACTAAAAAGTCCGGGTAAAAAATACGAACCCAACTAAAACTCCGGGTAAAAATACGAACCCAACTAAAACTCCGGGTAAAAATACGAACCCAACTAAAACTCCGGGTAAAAAATACGGACCCAACTAAAACTCCGGGTAAAAATACGAACCCAACTAAAACTCCGGGTAAAAAATACGGACCCAACTAAAACTCCGGGTAAAAATACGAACCCAACTAAAACTCCGGGTAAAAATACGAACCCAACTAAAACTCCGGGCAAAAATACTAACCCAACTAAAAAGTCCGGGTAAAAAATACGAACCCAACTAAAACTCCGGGTAAAAATACGAACCCAACTAAAACTCCGGATAAAAAATACGAACCCAACTAAAACTCCGGGTAAAAAATTCGAACCCAACTAAAACTCCAGGGTAAAATTACGAACCCAACTAAAAGTCCGGGTAAAAAATACGAACCCAACTAAAAAGTCCGGGTAAAATTACGAACCCAACTAAAACTCCGGGTAAAATTACGAACCCAACTAAAACTCCGGGTAAAAAATACGAACCCAACTAAAAAGTCCGGGTAAAATTACGAACCCAACTAAAAAGTCCGGGTAAAATTACGAACCCAACTAAAACTCCGGGTAAAATTACGAACTCAACTAAAACTCCGGGTAAAATTACGAACCCAACTAAAACTCCGGGTAAAATTACGAACCCAACTAAAAAGTCCGGGTAAAATTACGAACCCAAATAAAAAGTCCGGGTAAAATTACGAACCCAACTAAAACTCCGGGTAAAATTACGAACTCAACTAAAACTCCGGGTAAAATTACGAACCCAACTAAAACTCCGGGTAAAATTAGGAACCCAACTAAAAGTCCGGGTAAAAAATACGAACCCAACTAAAAAGTCCGGGTAAAATTACGAACCCAACTAAAACTCCGGGTAAAATTACGAACCCAACTAAAACTCCGGGTAAAATTACGAACCCAACTAAAAAGTCCGGGTAAAATTACGAACCCAAATAAAAAGTCCGGGTAAAATTACGAACCCAACTAAAACTCCGGGTAAAATTACGAACTCAACTAAAACTCCGGGTAAAATTACGAACCCAACTAAAACTCCGGGTAAAATAAGGAACCCAACTAAAAGTCCGGGTAAAAAATACGAACCCAACTAAAAAGTCCGGGTAAAATTACGAACCCAACTAAAACTCCGGGTAAAATTACGAACCCAACTAAAACTCCGGGTAAAATTACGAACCCAACTAAAACTCGGGGTAAAATTACGAACCCAACTAAAACTCCGGGTAAAATTACGAACCCAACTAAAAAGTCCGGGTAAAATTACGAACCCAACTAAAACTCCGGGTAAAAAATACGAACCAAACAAAAAAGTCCGGGTAACATTTAGAACCCAACTAAAACTCCGGGTAAAAAAATACGAACCCAACTAAAACTCCGGGCAAAAATACTAACCCAACTAAAAAGTCCGGGTAAAAAATACGAACCCAACTAAAACTCCGGGTAAAAATACGAACCCAACTAAAACTCCGGGAAAAAATACGAACCCAACTAAAACTCCGGGTAAAAAATACGGACCCAACTAAAACTCCGGGTAAAAATACGAACCCAACTAAAACTCCGGGTAAAAATACGAACCCAACTAAAACTCCGGGCAAAAATACTAACCCAACTAAAAAGTCCTTGTAAAAAATACGAACCCAACTAAAACTCCGGGTAAAAATACGAACCCAACTAAAACTCCGGGTAAAAAATACGAACCCAACTAAAACTCCGGGTAAAAAATACGAACCCAACTAAAAAGTCTGGTAAAAAATATGAACCCAACTAAAACTCCGGGTAAAATTACCACCACAACTAAAACTCCGGGTAAAAATACGAACCCAACTAAAACTCCGGATAAAAAATACGAACCCAACTAAAACTCCGGGTAAAAAATTCGAACCCAACTAAAACTCCGGGTAAAATTACGAACCCAACTAAAAGTCCGGGTAAAAAATACGAACCCAACTAAAAAGTCCGGGTAAAATTACGAACCCAACTAAAACTCCGGGTAAAATTACGAACCCAACTAAAACTCCGGGTAAAAAATACGAACCCAACTAAAAAGTCCGGGTAAAATTACGAACCCAACTAAAAAGTCCGGGTAAAATTACGAACCCAACTAAAACTCCGGGTAAAATTACGAACCCAACTAAAAGTCCGGGTAAAAAATACGAACCCAACTAAAAAGGCCGGGTAAAATTACGAACCCAACTAAAACTCCGGGTAAAATTACGAACCCAACTAAAACTCCGGGTAAAATTACGAACCCAAGTAAAACTCCGGGTAAAATTACGAACCCAAGTAAAACTCCGGGTAGAATTACGAACCCAACTAAAACTCCGGGTAAAATTACGAACCCAACTAAAACTCCGGGTAAAATTACGAACCCAACTAAAAGTCCGGGTAAAAATACGAACCCAACTATTAACTCAAGACTCCGGGTAAAATTACGAACCCAACTAAAACTCCGGGTAAAATTACGAACCCAACTAAAACTCCGGGTAAAATTACGAACCCAACTAAAAGTCCGGGTAAAAAATACGAACCCAACTAAAAAGTCCGGGTAAAATTACGAACCCAACTAAAACTCCGGGTAAAATTAAGAACCCAACTAAAAGTCCGGGTAAAAAATTCGAACCCAACTAAAAAGTCCGGGTAAAATTACGAACCCAACTAAAACTCCGGGTAAAATTACGAACCGAACTAAAAAGTCCGGGTAAAATTACGAACCCAACTAAAACTCCGGGTAAAAAATACGAACCCAACTAAAAAGTCCGGGTAAAATTACGAACCCAACTAAAAAGTCCGGGTAAAATTACGAACCCAACTAAAACTCCGGGTAAAATTACGAACCCAACTAAAAAGTCCGGGTAAAATTACGAACCCAAATAAAAAGTCAAGGTAAAATTACGAACCCAACTGAAACTCCGGGTAAAATTACGAACTCAACTAAAACTCCGGGTAAAATTACGAACCCAACTAAAACTCCGGGTAAAATTAGGAACCCAACTAAAAGTCCGGGTAAAAAATACGAACCCAACTAAAAAGTCCGGGTAAAATTACGAACCCAACTAAAACTCCGGGTAAAATTACGAACCCAACTAAAACTCCGGGTAAAATTACGAACCCAACTAAAACTCGGGGTAAAATTACGAACCCAACTAAAACTCCGGGTAAAATTACGAACCCAACTAAAAAGTCCGGGTAAAATTACGAACCCAACTAAAACTCCGGGTAAAAAATACGAACCAAACAAAAAAGTCCGGGTAACATTTAGAACCCAACTAAAACTCCGGGTAAAAAAATACGAACCCAACTAAAACTCCGGGCAAAAATACTAACCCAACTAAAAAGTCCGGGTAAAAAATACGAACCCAACTAAAACTCCGGGTAAAAATACGAACCCAACTAAAACTCCGGGTAAAAATACGAACCCAACTAAAACTCCGGGTAAAAAATACGGACCCAACTAAAACTCCGGGTAAAAATACGAACCCAACTAAAACTCCGGGTAAAAATACGAACCCAACTAAAACTCCGGGCAAAAATACTAACCCAACTAAAAAGTCCGGGTAAAAAATACGAACCCAACTAAATCTCCGGGTAAAAATACGAACCCAACTAAAACTCCGGGTAAAAAATACGAACCCAACTAAAACTCCGGGTAAAAAATACGAACCCAACTAAAAAGTCTGGTAAAAAATATGAACCCAACTAAAACTCCGGGTAAAATTACCAACACAACTAATACTCCGGGTAAAAATACGAACCCATCTAAAACTCCGGATAAAAAATACGAACCCAACTAAAACTCCGGGTAAAAAATTCGAACCCAACTAAAACTCCGGGTAAAATTACGAACCCAACTAAAAGTCCGGGTAAAAAATACGAACCCAACTAAAAAGTCCGGGTAAAATTACGAACCCATCTAAAACTCCGGGTAAAATTACGAACCCAACTAAAACTCCGGGTAAAAAATACGAACCCAACTAAAAAGTCCGGGTAAAATTACGAACCCAACTAAAAAGTCCGGGTAAAATTACGAACCCAACTAAAACTCCGGGTAAAATTACGAACTCAACTAAAACTCCGGGTAAAATTACGAACCCAACTAAAACTCCGGGTAAAATTACGAACCCAACTAAAAAGTCCGGGTAAAATTACGAACCCAAATAAAAAGTCCGGGTAAAATTACGAACCCAACTAAAACTCCGGGTAAAATTACGAACTCAACTAAAACTCCGGGTAAAATTACGAACCCAACTAAAACTCCAGGTAAAATTAGGAACCCAACTAAAAGTCCGGGTAAAAAATACGAACCCAACTAAAAAGTCCGGGTAAAATTACGAACCCAACTAAAACTCCGGGTAAAATTACGAACCCAACTAAAACTCCGGGTAAAATTACGAACCCAACTAAAAAGTCCGGGTAAAATTACGAACCCAAATAAAAAGTCCGGGTAAAATTACGAACCCAACTAAAACTCCGGGTAAAATTACGAA
This sequence comes from Melinopterus prodromus, assembly GCA_964023965.1. NCBI lineage: Eukaryota > Metazoa > Arthropoda > Insecta > Coleoptera > Scarabaeidae > Melinopterus > Melinopterus prodromus. The sequence goes on along the minus strand of CAXIES010000611.1, from coordinate 75,900 downwards.
CTCAACTAAAACTCCGGGTAAAATTACGAACTCAACTAAAACTCCGGGTAAAATTAGGAACCCAACTAAAAGTCCGGGTAAAAAATACGAACCCAACTAAAACTCCGGGTAAAATTACGAACCCAACTAAAACTCCGGGTAAAATTACGAACCCAACTAAAACTCCGGGTAAAATTACGAACCCAACTAAAACTCGGGGTAAAATTACGAACCCAACTAAAACTCCGGGTAAAATTACGAACCCAACTAAAAAGTCCGGGTAAAATTACGAACCCAACTAAAACTCCGGGTAAAAAATACGAACCAAACAAAAAAGTCCGGGTAACATTTAGAACCCAACTAAAACTCCGGGTAAAAAAATACGAACCCAACTAAAACTCCGGGCAAAAATACTAACCCAACTAAAAAGTCCGGGTAAAAAATACGAACCCAACTAAAACTCCGGGTAAAAATACGAACCCAACTAAAACTCCGGGAAAAAATACGAACCCAACTAAAACTCCGGGTAAAAAATACGGACCCAACTAAAACTCCGGGTAAAAATACGAACCCAACTAAAACTCCGGGTAAAAATACGAACCCAACTAAAACTCCGGGCAAAAATACTAACCCAACTAAAAAGTCCTTGTAAAAAATACGAACCCAACTAAAACTCCGGGTAAAAATACGAACCCAACTAAAACTCCGGGTAAAAAATACGAACCCAACTAAAACTCCGGGTAAAAAATACGAACCCAACTAAAAAGTCTGGTAAAAAATATGAACCCAACTAAAACTCCGGGTAAAATTACCACCACAACTAAAACTCCGGGTAAAAATACGAACCCAACTAAAACTCCGGATAAAAAATACGAACCCAACTAAAACTCCGGGTAAAAAATTCGAACCCAACTAAAACTCCGGGTAAAATTACGAACCCAACTAAAAGTCCGGGTAAAAAATACGAACCCAACTAAAAAGTCCGGGTAAAATTACGAACCCAACTAAAACTCCGGGTAAAATTACGAACCCAACTAAAACTCCGGGTAAAAAATACGAACCCAACTAAAAAGTCCGGGTAAAATTACGAACCCAACTAAAAAGTCCGGGTAAAATTACGAACCCAACTAAAACTCCGGGTAAAATTACGAACCCAACTAAAAGTCCGGGTAAAAAATACGAACCCAACTAAAAAGGCCGGGTAAAATTACGAACCCAACTAAAACTCCGGGTAAAATTACGAACCCAACTAAAACTCCGGGTAAAATTACGAACCCAAGTAAAACTCCGGGTAAAATTACGAACCCAAGTAAAACTCCGGGTAGAATTACGAACCCAACTAAAACTCCGGGTAAAATTACGAACCCAACTAAAACTCCGGGTAAAATTACGAACCCAACTAAAAGTCCGGGTAAAAATACGAACCCAACTATTAACTCAAGACTCCGGGTAAAATTACGAACCCAACTAAAACTCCGGGTAAAATTACGAACCCAACTAAAACTCCGGGTAAAATTACGAACCCAACTAAAAGTCCGGGTAAAAAATACGAACCCAACTAAAAAGTCCGGGTAAAATTACGAACCCAACTAAAACTCCGGGTAAAATTAAGAACCCAACTAAAAGTCCGGGTAAAAAATTCGAACCCAACTAAAAAGTCCGGGTAAAATTACGAACCCAACTAAAACTCCGGGTAAAATTACGAACCGAACTAAAAAGTCCGGGTAAAATTACGAACCCAACTAAAACTCCGGGTAAAAAATACGAACCCAACTAAAAAGTCCGGGTAAAATTACGAACCCAACTAAAAAGTCCGGGTAAAATTACGAACCCAACTAAAACTCCGGGTAAAATTACGAACCCAACTAAAAAGTCCGGGTAAAATTACGAACCCAAATAAAAAGTCCGGGTAAAATTACGAACCCAACTAAAACTCCGGGTAAAATTACGAACTCAACTAAAACTCCGGGTAAAATTACGAACCCAACTAAAACTCCGGGTAAAATTAGGAACCCAACTAAAAGTCCGGGTAAAAAATACGAACCCAACTAATAAGTCCGGGTAAAATTACGAACCCAACTAAAACTCCGGGTAAAATTACGAACCCAACTAAAACTCCGGGTAAAATTACGAACCCAACTAAAACTCGGGGTAAAATTACGAACCCAACTAAAACTCCGGGTAAAATTACGAACCCAACTAAAAAGTCCGGGTAAAATTACGAACCCAACTAAAACTCCGGGTAAAAAATACGAACCAAACAAAAAAGTCCGGGTAACATTTAGAACCCAACTAAAACTCCGGGTAAAAAAATACGAACCCAACTAAAACTCCGGGCAAAAATACTAACCCAACTAAAAAGTCCGGGTAAAAAATACGAACCCAACTAAAACTCCGGGTAAAAATACGAACCCAACTAAAACTCCGGGTAAAAATACGAACCCAACTAAAACTCCGGGTAAAAAATACGGACCCAACTAAAACTCCGGGTAAAAATACGAACCCAACTAAAACTCCGGGTAAAAATACGAACCCAACTAAAACTCCGGGCAAAAATACTAACCCAACTAAAAAGTCCGGGTAAAAAATACGAACCCAACTAAATCTCCGGGTAAAAATACGAACCCAACTAAAACTCCGGGTAAAAAATACGAACCCAACTAAAACTCCGGGTAAAAAATACGAACCCAACTAAAAAGTCTGGTAAAAAATATGAACCCAACTAAAACTCCGGGTAAAATTACCAACACAACTAATACTCCGGGTAAAAATACGAACCCATCTAAAACTCCGGATAAAAAATACGAACCCAACTAAAACTCCGGGTAAAAAATTCGAACCCAACTAAAACTCCGGGTAAAATTACGAACCCAACTAAAAGTCCGGGTAAAAAATACGAACCCAACTAAAAAGTCCGGGTAAAATTACGAACCCATCTAAAACTCCGGGTAAAATTACGAACCCAACTAAAACTCCGGGTAAAAAATACGAACCCAACTAAAAAGTCCGGGTAAAATTACGAACCCAACTAAAAAGTCCAGGTAAAATTACGAACCCAACTAAACCTCCGGGTAAAATTACGAACTCAACTAAAACTCCGGGTAAAATTACGAACCCAACTAAAACTCCGGGAAAAATTACGAACCCAACTAAAAAGTCCGGGTAAAATTACGAACCCAAATAAAAAGTCCGGGTAAAATTACGAACCCAACTAAAACTCCGGGTAAAATTACGAACTCAACTAAAACTCCGGGTAAAATTACGAACCCAACTAAAACTCCAGGTAAAATTAGGAACCCAACTAAAAGTCCGGGTAAAAAATACGAACCCAACTAAAAAGTCCGGGTAAAATTACGAACCCAACTAAAACTCCGGGTAAAATTACGAACCCAACTAAAACTCCGGGTAAAATTACGAACCCAACTAAAAAGTCCGGGTAAAATTACGAACCCAAATAAAAAGTCCGGGTAAAATTACGAACCCAACTAAAACTCCGGGTAAAATTACGAACTCAACTAAAACTCCGGGTAAAATTACGAACTCAACTAAAACTCCGGGTAAAATTAGGAACCCAACTAAAAGTCCGGGTAAAAAATACGAACCCAACTAAAAAGTCCGGGTAAAATTACGAACCCAACTAAAACTCCGGGTAAAATTACGAACCCAACTAAAACTCCGGGTAAAATTACGAACCCAACTAAAACTCCGGGTAAAATTACGAACCCAACTAAAACTCCGGGTAAAATTACGAACCCAACTAAAAGTCCGGGTAAAAATACGAACCCAACTAAAAAGTCCGGGTAACTCAAGACTCCGGGTAAAATTACGAACCCAACTAAAACTCCGGGTAAAATTACGAACCCAACTAAAAGTCCGGGTAAAAAATACGAACCCAACTAAAAGGTCCGGGTAAAATTACGAACCCAACTAAAACTCCGGGTAAAATTACGAACTCAACTAAAACTCCGGGTAAAAATACGAACCCAACTAAAACTCCGGGTAAAAGATACGAACCCAATTAAAACTCCGGGTAAAAAATACGAACCCAACTAAAACTCCGGGTAAAATTACGAACACAATTAAAAAGTCCGGGTAAAATTACGAACCCAACTAAAACTCCGGGTAAAAAATACGAACCCAACTAAAAAGTCCGGGTAAAATTACGAACCCAAGTAAAACTCCGGGTAAAATTACGAACCCAACTAAAACTCCGGGTAAAATTACGAACCCAACTAAAAGTCCGGGTAAAAAATACGAACCCAACTAAAAAGTCCGGGTAAAATTACGAACCCAACTAAAACTCCGGGTAAAATTACGAACCCAACTAAAACTCCGGGTAAAATTACGAACCCAAGTAAAACTCCGGGTAAAATTACGAACCCAACTAAAACTCCGGGTAAAATTACGAACCCAACTAAAACTCCGGGTAAAATTACGAACCCAACTAAAAGTCCGGGTAAAAATACGAACCCAACTAAAAAGTCCGGGTAACTCAAGACTCCGGGTAAAATTACGAACCCAACTAAAACTCCGGGTAAAATTACGAACCCAACTAAAAGTCTGGGTAAAAAATACGAACCCAACTAAAAGGTCCGGGTAAAATTACGAACCCAACTAAAACTCCGGGTAAAATTGTGAACCCAACTAAAAGTCCGGGTAAAAAATACGAACCCAACTAAAAAGGCCGGGTAAAATTACGAACCCAACTAAAACTCCGGGTAAAATTACGAACCCAACTAAAAAGTCCGGGTAAAATTACGAACCCAACTAAAAAGTCCGGGTAAAATTACGAACCCAACTAAAAAGTCCGGGTAAAATTACGAACCCAACTAAAACTGCGGGTAAAATTACGAACTCAACTAAAACTCCGGGTAAAAATACGAACCCAACTAAAACTCCGGGTAAAAGATACGAACCCAATTAAAACTCCGGGTAAAAAATACGAACCCAACTAAAACTCCGGGTAAAATTACGAACCCAATTAAAAAGTCCGGGTAAAATTACGAACCCAACTAAAACTCCGGGTAAAAAATACGAACCCAACTAAAAAGTCCGGGTAAAAATTACGAACCCAACTAAAACTCCGGGTAAAATTACGAACCCAACTAAAAGTCCGGGTAAAAAATACGAACCCAACTAAAAAGTCCGGGTAAAATTACGAACCCAACTAAAAGTCCGGGTAAAAAATACGAACCCAACTAAAAAGTCCGGGTAAAATTACGAACCCAAGTGAAACTCCGGGTAAAATTACGAACCCAACTAAAACTCCGGGTAGAATTACGAACCCAACTAAAAGTCCGGGTAAAAAATACGAACCCAACTAAAAAGTCCGGTTAAAATTACGAACCCAACTAAAAGTCCGGGTAAAAAATACGAACCCAACTAAAAAGTCCGGGTAAAATTACGAACCCAAGTAAAACTCCGGGTAAAATTACGAACCCAACTAAAACTCCGGGTAAAATTACGAACCCAACTAAAAAGTCCGGGTAAAATTACGAACCCAAATAAAAAGTCCGGGTAAAATTACGAACCCAACTAAAACTCCGGGTAAAATTACGAACTCAACTAAAACTCCGGGTAAAATTACGAACCCAACTAAAACTCCGGGTAAAATTAGGAACCCAACTAAAAATCCGGGTAAAAAATACGAACCCAACTAAAAAGTCCGGGTAAAATTACGAACCCAACTAAAACTCCGGGTAAAATTACGAACCCAACTAAAACTCCGGGTAACATTACGAACCCAACTAAAACTCGGGGTAAAATTACGAACCCAACTAAAACTCCGGGTAGAATTACGAATCCAACTAAAAAGTCCGGGTAAAATTACGAACCCAACTAAAACTCCGGGTAAAAAATACGAACCCAACTAAAACTCCGGGTAAAAAATTCGAACCCAACTAAAACTCCGGGTAAAAAATTCGAACCCAACTAAAACTCCGGGTAAAATTACGAACCCAACTAAAAGTCCGGGTAAAAAATACGAACCCAACTAAAAAGTCCGGGTAAAATTACGAACCCATCTAAAACTCCGGGTAAAATTACGAACCCAACTAAAACTCCGGGTAAAAAATACGAACCCAACTAAAAAGTCCGGGTAAAATTACGAACCCAACTAAAAAGTCCAGGTAAAATTACGAACCCAACTAAACCTCCGGGTAAAATTACGAACTCAACTAAAACTCCGGGTAAAATTACGAACCCAACTAAAACTCCGGGAAAAATTACGAACCCAACTAAAAAGTCCGGGTAAAATTACGAACCCAAATAAAAAGTCCGGGTAAAATTACGAACCCAACTAAAACTCCGGGTAAAATTACGAACTCAACTAAAACTCCGGGTAAAATTACGAACCCAACTAAAACTCCAGGTAAAATTAGGAACCCAACTAAAAGTCCGGGTAAAAAATACGAACCCAACTAAAAAGTCCGGGTAAAATTACGAACCCAACTAAAACTCCGGGTAAAATTACGAACCCAACTAAAACTCCGGGTAAAATTACGAACCCAACTAAAAAGTCCGGGTAAAATTACGAACCCAAATAAAAAGTCCGGGTAAAATTACGAACCCAACTAAAACTCCGGGTAAAATTACGAACTCAACTAAAACTCCGGGTAAAATTACGAACTCAACTAAAACTCCGGGTAAAATTAGGAACCCAACTAAAAGTCCGGGTAAAAAATACGAACCCAACTAAAAAGTCCGGGTAAAATTACGAACCCAACTAAAACTCCGGGTAAAATTACGAACCCAACTAAAACTCCGGGTAAAATTACGAACCCAACTAAAACTCCGGGTAAAATTACGAACCCAACTAAAACTCCGGGTAAAATTACGAACCCAACTAAAAGTCCGGGTAAAAATACGAACCCAACTAAAAAGTCCGGGTAACTCAAGACTCCGGGTAAAATTACGAACCCAACTAAAACTCCGGGTAAAATTACGAACCCAACTAAAAGTCCGGGTAAAAAATACGAACCCAACTAAAAGGTCCGGGTAAAATTACGAACCCAACTAAAACTCCGGGTAAAATTACGAACTCAACTAAAACTCCGGGTAAAAATACGAACCCAACTAAAACTCCGGGTAAAAGATACGAACCCAATTAAAACTCCGGGTAAAAAATACGAACCCAACTAAAACTCCGGGTAAAATTACGAACACAATTAAAAAGTCCGGGTAAAATTACGAACCCAACTAAAACTCCGGGTAAAAAATACGAACCCAACTAAAAAGTCCGGGTAAAATTACGAACCCAAGTAAAACTCCGGGTAAAATTACGAACCCAACTAAAACTCCGGGTAAAATTACGAACCCAACTAAAAGTCCGGGTAAAAAATACGAACCCAACTAAAAAGTCCGGGTAAAATTACGAACCCAACTAAAACTCCGGGTAAAATTACGAACCCAACTAAAACTCCGGGTAAAATTACGAACCCAAGTAAAACTCCGGGTAAAATTACGAACCCAACTAAAACTCCGGGTAAAATTACGAACCCAACTAAAACTCCGGGTAAAATTACGAACCCAACTAAAAGTCCGGGTAAAAATACGAACCCAACTAAAAAGTCCGGGTAACTCAAGACTCCGGGTAAAATTACGAACCCAACTAAAACTCCGGGTAAAATTACGAACCCAACTAAAAGTCTGGGTAAAAAATACGAACCCAACTAAAAGGTCCGGGTAAAATTACGAACCCAACTAAAACTCCGGGTAAAATTGTGAACCCAACTAAAAGTCCGGGTAAAAAATACGAACCCAACTAAAAAGGCCGGGTAAAATTACGAACCCAACTAAAACTCCGGGTAAAATTACGAACCCAACTAAAAAGTCCGGGTAAAATTACGAACCCAACTAAAAAGTCCGGGTAAAATTACGAACCCAACTAAAAAGTCCGGGTAAAATTACGAACCCAACTAAAACTGCGGGTAAAATTACGAACTCAACTAAAACTCCGGGTAAAAATACGAACCCAACTAAAACTCCGGGTAAAAGATACGAACCCAATTAAAACTCCGGGTAAAAAATACGAACCCAACTAAAACTCCGGGTAAAATTACGAACCCAATTAAAAAGTCCGGGTAAAATTACGAACCCAACTAAAACTCCGGGTAAAAAATACGAACCCAACTAAAAAGTCCGGGTAAAAATTACGAACCCAACTAAAACTCCGGGTAAAATTACGAACCCAACTAAAAGTCCGGGTAAAAAATACGAACCCAACTAAAAAGTCCGGGTAAAATTACGAACCCAACTAAAAGTCCGGGTAAAAAATACGAACCCAACTAAAAAGTCCGGGTAAAATTACGAACCCAAGTGAAACTCCGGGTAAAATTACGAACCCAACTAAAACTCCGGGTAAAATTACGAACCCAACTAAAAGTCCGGGTAAAAAATACGAACCCAACTAAAAAGTCCGGTTAAAATTACGAACCCAACTAAAAGTCCGGGTAAAAAATACGAACCCAACTAAAAAGTCCGGGTAAAATTACGAACCCAAGTAAAACTCCGGGTAAAATTACGAACCCAACTAAAACTCCGGGTAAAATTACGAACCCAACTAAAAAGTCCGGGTAAAATTACGAACCCAAATAAAAAGTCCGGGTAAAATTACGAACCCAACTAAAACTCCGGGTAAAATTACGAACTCAACTAAAACTCCGGGTAAAATTACGAACCCAACTAAAACTCCGGGTAAAATTAGGAACCCAACTAAAAATCCGGGTAAAAAATACGAACCCAACTAAAAAGTCCGGGTAAAATTACGAACCCAACTAAAACTCCGGGTAAAATTACGAACCCAACTAAAACTCCGGGTAACATTACGAACCCAACTAAAACTCGGGGTAAAATTACGAACCCAACTAAAACTCCGGGTAGAATTACGAATCCAACTAAAAAGTCCGGGTAAAATTACGAACCCAACTAAAACTCCGGGTAAAAAATACGAACCAAACAAAAAAGTCCGGGTAACATTTAGAACCCAACTAAAACTCCGGGTAAAAAAAAACGAACCCAACTAAAACTCCGGGCAAAAATACTAACCCAACTAAAACTCCGGGTAAAAATACGAACCCAACTAAAACTCCGGGTAAAAAATACGGACCCAACTAAAACTCCGGGTAAAAATACGAACCCAACTAAAACTCCGGGTAAAAATACGAACCCAACTAAAACTCCGGGCAAAAATACTAACCCAACTAAAAAGTCCGGGTAAAAAATACGAACCCAACTAAAACTCCGCGTAAAAATACGAACCCAACTAAAACTCCGGGTAAAAATACGAACCCAACTAAAACTCCGGGTAAAAAATACGAACCCAACTAAAACTCCGGGTAAAAAATACGAACCCAACTAAAAAGTCTGGTAAAAAATATGAACCCAACTAAAACTCCGGGTAAAATTACCAACACAACTAAAACTCCGGGTAAAAATACGAACCTAACTAAAACTCCGGATAAAAAATACGAACCCAACTAAAACTCCGGGTAAAAAATTCGCACCCAACTAAAACTCCGGGTAAAATTACGAACCCAACTAAAAGTCCGGGTAAAAAATACGAACCCAACTAAAAAGTCCGGGTAAAATTACGAACCCAACTAAAACTCCGGGTAAAATTACGAACCCAACTAAAACTCCGGGTAAAAAATACGAACCCAACTAAAAAGTCCGGGTAAAATTACGAACCCAACTAAAAAGTCCGGGTAAAATTACGAACCCAACTAAAACTCCGGGTAAAATTACGAACTCAACTAAAACTCCGGGTAAAATTACGAACCCAACTAAAACTCCGGGTAAAATTACGAACCCAACTAAAAGTCCGGGTAAAAAATACGAACCCAACTAAAAAGTCCGGGTAAAATTACGAACCCAAGTAAAACTCCGGGTAAAATTACGAACCCAACTAAAACTCCGGGTAAAATTACGAACCCAACTAAAAAGTCCGGGTAAAAAATACGAACCCAACTAAAAAGTCCGGGTAAAATTACGAACCCAACTAAAACTCCGGGTAAAATTACGAACCCAACTAAAACTCCGGGTATAAAATACGAACCCAACTAAAAAGTCCGGGTAAAATTACGAACCCAACTAAAAAGTCCGGGTAAAATTACGAACCCAACTAAAACTCCGGGTAAAATTATGAACTCAACTAAAACTCTGGGTAAAATTACGAACCCAACTAAAACTCCGGGTAAAATTACGAACCCAACTAAAAGTCCGGGTAAAAAATACGAACCCAACTAAAAAGTCCGGGTAAAATTACGAACCCAACTAAAACTCCGGGTAAAATTACGAACCCAAGTAAAACTCCGGGTAAAATTACGAACCCAACTAAAACTCCGGGTAAAATTACGAACCCAACTAAAACTCCGGGTAAAATTACGAACCCAACTAAAAGTCCGGGTAAAAATACGAACCCAACTAAAAAGTCCGGGTAACTCAAGACTCCGGGTAAAATTACGAACCCAACTAAAACTCCGGGTAAAATTACGAACCCAACTAAAAGTCCGGGTAAAAAATACGAACCCAACTAAAAGGTCCGGGTAAAATTACGAACCCAACTAAAACTCCGGGTAAAATTATGAACCCAACTAAAAGTCCGGGTAAAAAATTCGAACCCAACTAAAAAGTCCGGGTAAAATTACGAACCCAACTAAAACTCCGGGTAAAAATACGAACCCAACTAAAACTCCGGGTAAAATTACGAACCCAACTAAAAAGTCCGGGTAAAATTACGAACCCAACTAAAAAGTCCGGGTAAAATTACGAACCCAACTAAAAAGTCCGGGTAAAATTACGAACCCAACTAAAACTCCGGGTAAAATTACGAACTCAACTAAAACTCCGGGTAAAAATACGAACCCAACTAAAACTCCGGGTAAAAGATACGAACCCAATTAAAACTCCGGGTAAAAAATACGAACCCAACTAAAAGTCCGGGTAAAAATACGAACCCAACTATTAACTCAAGACTCCGGGTAAAATTACGAATCCAACTAAAACTCCGGGTAAAATTACGAACCCAACTAAAACTCCGGGTAAAATTACGAACCCAACTAAAAGTCCGGGTAAAAAATACGAACCCAACTAAAAAGTCCGGGTAAAATTACGAACCCAACTAAAACTCCGGGTAAAATTAAGAACCCAACTAAAAGTCCGGGTAAAAAATTCGAACCCAACTAAAAAGTCCGGGTAAAATTACGAACCCAACTAAAACTCCGGGTAAAATTACGAACCGAACTAAAAAGTCCGGGTAAAATTACGAACCCAACTAAAAAGTCCGGGTAAAATTACGAACCCAACTAAAAAATCCGGGTAAATTTACGAACCCAACTAAAACTCCGGGTAAAATTACGAACTCAACTAAAACTCCGGGTAAAATTACGAACCCAACTAAAACTCCGGGTAAAATTACGAACCCAACTAAAAGTCCGGGTAAAAAAACGAACCCAACTAAAAAGTCCGGGTAAAATTACGAACCCAACTAAAACTCCGGGTAAAATTATGAACTCAACTAAAACTCTGGGTAAAATTACGAACCCAACTAAAACTCCGGGTAAAATTACGAACCCAACTAAAAGTCCGGGTAAAAAATACGAACCCAACTAAAAAGTCCGGGTAAAATTACGAACCCAACTAAAACTCCGGGTAAAATTACGAACCCAAGTAAAACTCCGGGTAAAATTACGAACCCAACTAAAACTCCGGGTAAAATTACGAACCCAACTAAAACTCCGGGTAAAATTACGAACCCAACTAAAAGTCCGGGTAAAAATACGAACCCAACTAAAAAGTCCGGGTAACTCAAGACTCCGGGTAAAATTACGAACCCAACTAAAACTCCGGGTAAAATTACGAACCCAACTAAAAGTCCGGGTAAAAAATACGAACCCAACTAAAAGGTCCGGGTAAAATTACGAACCCAACTAAAACTCCGGGTAAAATTATGAACCCAACTAAAAGTCCGGGTAAAAAATTCGAACCCAACTAAAAAGTCCGGGTAAAATTACGAACCCAACTAAAACTCCGGGTAAAAATACGAACCCAACTAAAACTCCGGGTAAAATTACGAACCCAACTAAAAAGTCCGGGTAAAATTACGAACCCAACTAAAAAGTCCGGGTAAAATTACGAACCCAACTAAAAAGTCCGGGTAAAATTACGAACCCAACTAAAACTCCGGGTAAAATTACGAACTCAACTAAAACTCCGGGTAAAAATACGAACCCAACTAAAACTCCGGGTAAAAGATACGAACCCAATTAAAACTCCGGGTAAAAAATACGAACCCAACTAAAAGTCCGGGTAAAAATACGAACCCAACTATTAACTCAAGACTCCGGGTAAAATTACGAATCCAACTAAAACTCCGGGTAAAATTACGAACCCAACTAAAACTCCGGGTAAAATTACGAACCCAACTAAAAGTCCGGGTAAAAAATACGAACCCAACTAAAAAGTCCGGGTAAAATTACGAACCCAACTAAAACTCCGGGTAAAATTAAGAACCCAACTAAAAGTCCGGGTAAAAAATTCGAACCCAACTAAAAAGTCCGGGTAAAATTACGAACCCAACTAAAACTCCGGGTAAAATTACGAACCGAACTAAAAAGTCCGGGTAAAATTACGAACCCAACTAAAAAGTCCGGGTAAAATTACGAACCCAACTAAAAAATCCGGGTAAATTTACGAACCCAACTAAAACTCCGGGTAAAATTACGAACTCAACTAAAACTCCGGGTAAAATTACGAACCCAACTAAAACTCCGGGTAAAATTACGAACCCAACTAAAAGTCCGGGTAAAAAAACGAACCCAACTAAAAAGTCCGGTTAAAATTACGAACCCAACTAAAACTCCGGGTAAAATTACGAACCCAACTAAAACTCCGGGTAAAATTACGAACCCAAGTAAAACTCCGGGTAAAATTACGAACCCAAGTAAAACTCCGGGTAAAATTACGAACCCAACTAAAACTCCGGGTAAAATTACGAACCCAACTAAAACTCCGGGTAAAATTACGAACCCAACTAAAAGTCCGGGTAAAAATACGAACCCAACTAAAAAGTCCGGGTAACTCAAGACTCCGGGTAACATTACGAACCCAACTAAAACTCCGGGTAAAATTACGAACCCAACTAAAAGTCCGGGTAAAAAATACGAACCCAACTAAAAGGTCCGGGTAAAATTACGAACCCAACTAAAACTCCGGGTAAAATTACGAACTCAACTAAAACTCCGGGTAAAAATACGAACCCAACTAAAACTCCGGGTAAAAGATACGAACCCAATTAAAACTCCGGGTAAAAAATACGAACCCAACTAAAACTCCGGGTAAAATTACGAACCCAATTAAAAAGTCCGGGTAAAATTACGAACCCAACTAAAAGTCCGGGTAAAAAATACGAACCCAACTAAAAAGTCCGGGTAAAATTACGAAACCAAGTAAAACTCCGGGTAAAATTACGAACCCAACTAAAACTCCGGGTAAAATTACGAACCCAACTAAAAAGTCCGGGTAAAATTACGAACCCAAATAAAAAGTCCGGGTAAAATTACGAACCCAACTAAAACTCCGGGTAAAATTACGAACTCAACTAAAACTCCGGGTAAAATTACGAACCCAACTAAAACTCCGGGTAAAATTAGGAACCCAACTAAAAGTCCGGGTAAAAAATACGAACCCAACTAAAAAGTCCGGGTAAAATTACGAACCCAACTAAAACTCCGGGTAAAATTACGAACCCAACTAAAACTCCGGGTAAAATTACGAACCCAACTAAAACTCGGGGTAAAATTACGAACCCAACTAAAACTCCGGGTAAAATTACGAACCCAACTAAAAAGTCAGGGTAAAATTACGAACCCAACTAAAACTCCGGGTAAAAAATACGAACCAAACAAAAAAAGTAGAGGTATTCAACCGGTTTGGGAACGAGGAGGGACCTTGACCTTTAGGTCAAGGTCCCTCCTCGTTCCCAAACCGGTTGAAGGTTAATGTCAAGGTCAAGGCCAAGGTCAAGGTCCAAGGTCAAGGTCAAGGTTGAGGTCAAGGTCAAGGTCAACGCCAAGGTCGAGGTCAAGGTCAACGCCAAGGTCAAGGTCAAGGTCGAGGTCAAGGTCAACGCCAATGACGAAGTCAAGGTCAAGGTCGAGGTTGAGGTCAAGGTCAAGGTCAAGATCGAGGTCAAGGTCCCTCCTCGTTTCCAAAACGGTGGAAGGTTAAGATCAAATGTGGTGGGGTGTATGTATATATAAATAAGTGTTTCACTAATGTACAGATAGTTGCAGATAGTGTGTTTAAAGAAGTAAGCAGAGTAAGTTATACACTATTATTTATACGCTATTATTTATACAGAATGTGTTTAAACTAAACTCTCAGTTATTAATATTTTGTATGTGATTACCATATTAATATTGTTCACGAATCAATTCTATTTTCAGTGTCTTCAACGCCACAGAATTCATACCCACAGAGGAATTCTGACGCTCCGAAGAAACCGAGGCGGAAGAGAGCTTTAGTATCTGAATTTTCTATTATGTCACATCAAACGCAAGATGATTGTGGTAAGAAGGATGATAGATCATCATCATCATCATTATCTCAAGGAATATTCAAGGAAATCGGACTATCTCAAGATGAACTAGATGAAGTGGTGATTTCGTGTGCTCAATTACAAGATCTGAAGAGTTATGAAAATTGTAAGCCGCTACATCCAAACATCGGAAATACGGTTGCTACCAATACGCCTGATAAATCATCACAACTAACCGTCCTAGAAGTTTATGATGGAAAAACGACGCCATTAATATCTCAACATATGTATTTATTAAATAAAAGTATGACAAAATTTGTTACGGTTGGATTAAAAATGGAATCAAATTTCGATCCAGTTGTTCGTTTAATGGGTACAAGGCGACAGAATATTACCTGTACCGAACAGCAATGGAGAGAATTTGTATCGCATGAGAAGACTATTACACAATACCTACAACAGATGCAAACTCATGAAGAATGTCCAGTGATGAAGCAGTACGGTTTTCATATAACTTGTGCATGGATTGAGAATTACATTAAAGTATTGAAAATTAAAAGTGGGGAAGACTGGTTCTTCATATCAATGGATGGACTTCTCCAAATGTGGAAGTATAAGGACATAATTGTCAACCGTTTGCAATATTTGAAGAATTTGAACATTAAGGGATTTTACTACAACATAATCGATACCGTATTATCAATGCAAGGAGATGTCTTCACCAATATACGAAAAGTTATGCAAGGTGAAGTTTCTGAACGAGCGTGTTCTATGAACGAAATTTTGGCGACTGGTGCTGAAAAATTACACTTTGACATTGATGTGCGAAAAATGTTTTTGGAGTAACATTACTGATCAGATTCACAATTATACTTGAATGTTTTATCGTTACGATTATTTCATACATAATTAATCTTTTTAACATATATTGCTTTTCTTTTATTGGTAGGATTAGTTTATACCGTTAATTTCTAGTTTAAGTATTCTAAATTGTATTTCAACATAATTTAACACGCAGCATAAATAAAAAAAAAATAAAATTAAAAAAAATGTTTTATTTACTTATTTACTTTAATGGTTTATTTATTTAACTTTTTCAACTAAATGAACATCTGGATGCTTCACATTATGTAATTCATGCTCGTAGAAACCTCCTAGTATAATTTCACCTAATGAATCTTTGAGTTTGTAAGTTCGAGGAAGTGTATTCTGAATTGCGTCGATAGTAAAAATTTCATTTGACCAATTTGGGGTGTAGTTCTTGGAAAATGCGTGCCTATATTTACTTATTCGCACATAATCTCCAACTTTAAACTTTGCAGGTTTTGGATCCGCAATTTTTAAGGATGAATATATGTTGTTAAGTATAGCTTTTGCGTTTTTGCGATTTACTTTAGAAGGTTTAAATCCAGTGGTCCTATGAACTGTATTATTATAGTTATCCACAATTTTTGGTAATAAATCTAGCCAACGATAGTTTCCTTGCATACTAAATTCTCTCCACATTTTCTCCTTTAACGTTCGATTCAACCTTTCAACGATTGAACTTTTTAAGCTGGAATATGAGCTGTAGTGGTTCACACGGTTGCGAGTCATTAAGTTCTGAAAAGATGAATTATAAAACTCGGTTCCCATGTCAGTTTGCATATTCTTCGGAATATTTCTATGTTCAGAAAATACTTTTTCCATCTGTTTCGCAACTTCACTACCAGTTTTTGTTTTGAGCGGTTTTGCCCATGCATATTTGGAAAATGCATTAATCACAACCAATATATATTTGTATCCTTTATTTTCTCTCGAATATGGAATCATTTCAACTAAATCTGCCTGGAAGAGATCGTTTAATCCTTTAATAATAACTTTTCTTCTTGGAAAGTTTCTTCGCGTCGGAGCATGAATTTCATTAATAACATCTCTTTTAACTGTTGTCATCATGTGATATCAATATTTCAACTAGAAATGGTTTTACACTTTGGATGTCGTGAGGTTTTAAGGATATCATATCTTCTGCTTTTATCTTCATTCCAGAACTATTGTATTTTACACCGTTGATAAATAAATTTATATCGGAGCTACTGGACGTGTCGAGTATTGTTCCAACAAAAAACTTGTTTTTATAAAATATTTTCGAACCTTTATTAATTATTATTAAATGATCGCCAGACATGGAACCATCTCCGAAAAGTTCTAACACCGATTGCTTAGTGATCAACTTTTTTATTTTCTTATGATGTTTAAAAATATTTGTTTGATGTATATGTCTACCAAATTTGTCAACGGTCATGATAATGTGTGCAGGATAATGTTATTCTGAATAACGCCATAGTTTTCAAAAATTTTACTATATATATATATATATATATATGCACACACTTATCAGTATATGATTTTAGCTTCCTTCAATTCTTCGATGATCGAGATAATTTCGTTATTATGTCCTGTATGACCGGCGGCTTCAGACGCCATTAGCAGTCGTAACCTATCAACAAGTTCATTAGGATTATCCCAAAATTGATGTTCTATTTCACGTTTTGGAATATAGGTTTTTTCTAAATATGATCCTCCTGTTTTCCAATGTCTTGCCCACCAAACTTGTGGCACTTTACCATGTAAGATGGGTTTAATGATGTTTACATATTTATATCCTTTATTAGCAGATATTTGCGAATCTGGATTATAATGAAGTCTGGCTGCGCTAGTACGATTCAAAATATTTCTATATTCACGAACATCCTGTTGTTGAAACCTTCCTGGTTCCTTTTTAAACAGAAGTTCATAGAGGCCTCTTGTTCCTTTATATTCTAAACCACCGATAACAATATTAGGACCTTTAAACTCTACTTTATCTTTCCCAAGGAAGAGTTCTCCGCCAACTTCGCGGACACCATATTTTTTATCAAATTTATTTTCTACATCAACTCCATACTCTTGGAGGTATGATCGAGGTAATTCATCAAATTGTCTTAGCACATTCTGCATTTCAGGTGTTTGTTGTGACTCTGATAATCTTTTCTTAACTTTTTGAAGACTTTCGTTGGCTGCACGTTCATACTCTTCAATGTTAAAACTATCATCCTCATCCTCATCAATAACTTCTGCTTCAGATTCGTCATGTGTTGGCTTTGGTGAGGAAGTTGAACCAGCTGCTATTTCTTCCATTTCTAAAAAGCGTGGCGTCTTTTTTACAGTTTTCATCAATGGAGTAGAGGTGATAGGTGTTTCAATTTTCCTTTTCGGTTTGATAACGTGCGATTTTTCATATTCCATATCATCCATATCATCCATATCATCAAATTTACTATGACTATCTATTTTCTTTCTAGGTATAATATCTACATTTTGTAACTTAGCAGCAATTGTGTGCAAAGGTTCCGTAATTGGTGCGTAAGTCGCTAAAAGTCCTTCCTTAGCTGTACTTATGTCAGCTTTTAACATTTTTAACTTATTGCGCAATATTTCTCGAGCATTCACAAGTTGTCTAGTAAGGTTTTTATCCATGTTGAAGGTTTCATGTATTTTCCCAGACTATTCGTTTTTTCTGTTATTACACTTGTATATATGTATCAAAACCTTTCAGTTATTACACTTGTATATATGTATCAAAACCTTTCCGATACCGACCACAATTTTTAGGAAAATCTGTATCAATTACCAGAAATCCGTATTGATCTACCCAACAACTTCGACATATATGTTGAAACTGATCAAATGTCATATCTGTGCTAACATAATTATCGTAAACATGTCGTTGATTCAATATATCTTGACGAAAAACAATGATGAGATTGCAATTATCTCTCACCAAATGTTTTGGAACTGCGCTGTATGATTGACATAAATAAAAGCAATCAATATTTTTATGACGACCGAATGAAAAATATTCCTTTATAACATTTTGTCGAGTACACTGAACGTCATCAAACACAACAATAGAGTACTCCATCACTTCAGATGGTTGAACCATTTCTTGTATATCTGAGCACTCATAATAAGAAAAATCGTTCATGGGCTTCATTAAATTTCGCAAATATTGATATTTGGGTTGGTTTAACGATTTAGAACAAACGTATATATTTTTAAATCTTAATCCATTTGGGTGAGTCAGTAAAGTAAGCAAGATGTTTGTTTTTCCCGTACCTGATGAACCAATAAATATTCCACGTTTACAATTACCACCAAAGAGATCACTATGCCGTGTAAATGTTTTTGTTTTAAACTTATCATCAAAATTTTGTATCGGTAATGAAAGATGATGATTAATGAATTTCATTATACTCAATTTAATATCACTATACTTGAAAGGTGAATGGGGAAATGAAAGATTATAAATAATGCTTTACAATATATATCTATTTCAAAGTAATGCTTATATATAAACGCCATCAAAACGTTAAGATCTATTTACTTATCTAAACTAAAGAGTAACATATATACACATATATTCCACCGAAACATTAAGCTTACATATCTAAACTGATAAATGAGTCACCAGTATTACCAACTTGCACCAAGTTTACGACTTAGCAATTTACTGCCGCAGATTATCCCACCGCAATATTTCCCTCAAAGCAAATTATGTTTTTCTTTCTAACGCTCGTATTATAATCCCCCACAGGTTTTCCCCCACGGCAATATTATCTTCTAATTCTCGAATGCTATCATTAAAGTTTTGATGATAGTGCTCAAAGACTGGAGTATTATCCGATAACATGCCCTGAAGGAAAAGCTTTAATCCTCTATTCTTCGCCAAATCTGCATCTAATTTAACTAATAAATCGCGATAATGATTTGTTCGTTCACTAGAAATGGTCGTTATAATATTATTTAATGAGTTTTTAAAACTTTCGCGATGCGGTGGCATAGAGATATTTGGGTGAATGTTTTGACCGGTATGAGTGTTATTTGTGGTGCTAGTGGATGGTTTGGCATGAGGTAGGTTGTGGTTAATACAAATGGTGGTGGCGGGAGCTTGGAGGCGGTTGGTGGCACTAGTAGTGGGTGGTTGGTTGGTTTGAGCTGGGGGGTAATTAAAATAAGTGGCGATTAGTTGGTTTATAGGAATTTCGAGGCGATCAACACAAGTGTTAGCGCTGCTGGCGGCTGGTCCGTCAGCTGGAGTAGTTAAGAGGATATTTTCTAAAATGCTCACTTTTGCAGGGGGGGGAGGACTCTTACCGCAAGAGGAATCTTGGCTAACAATAATTGTTGCAATTGTTGGCTCACTGTCTGAAATATTTATTGGGCTTAAAGCGGATTGGATTGGATTGGTTAATGGGGGCTCATAACATTCACCGTTTTGCTGCTGATTATACCTAACTCTTTTTCTACCATCTATAATTGTGGGAGATGTTGGCCTGCCGTCTATTACGGGTGACTCATTTGCACACTTTCGCTTCCAAGCGGTTGTAGTATTTGCTGTTACAGCGGTAACCGCGGCCGTTGTATCAGCTGTTCCCGCGGTTGAATTAGCTGTTCCAGCGGTTTCGTCGATCCGGTTAATTTCTACGACTAACTTCTCCATCTCTTGAGACGATGGAATTATTTCGGGATCCATGTCCGACATATCCGACTCACGATCGTTTCTATCCATCGGAAAATATTTTGCAGTATCTCCGCTATGCATACGCAAGGCATGATCCGTAATGAAGTTATTCTATACATATAAAAATGGTAAAAAATGAACTGTTTATTATGTAAAAAGGAACTTACCATAATTATTCGGCGGTGCTTATAGCGGGCACTAAAGGATGAGATGTTACGTGGTGATCCTGGATGTCGGAGTAGATCTGTAGGTGCTACTGACGCAAGTTTTTAACGCAGCGAATTTATACAAAATTGGAATGAAGGAAAGTTGGTTAAGAAAGGATGGAGGTTAAGTGAAAGTGCTGGTAGACGTTGGTGACCAGAGAAATCGAGGCGACCAAGCCTCCGAACCCACGTTGTGCAACAAGCACACTTACTTTTAACTGACATAAACTTACAAAAACAAACGCTTTCATTTAATATATTTATTGAGCGAATTCATAACCTAACAATTTATTTCAAACTTATTACTTCAGTACAACCACAATGATCTCTGGAAGAAGCGGGCCCATCAATGTGTATTACATGATTATCTAAGTTGTAGTGTTCATAACATGGAAGTTTTCCTTTCAGCTTTTCGTCTTCTTTGTAATGAGTTGGTAAATTGTTCCATACTAGTTCAAGCTCATGTGTGTATACTCGCCTTCTTACGAAATATAAGGGTATATAGTTGAAATCCTTTTCTTTTAATCCAATAAAAGACCCTTGTCTTTCATATCTCTCAAGAATTTCGGAACTTTTGTTAATTATATGTTTTACAATGCCTAGTTTGCAAAGTATTTTTAATAATAATTTTAAAGTGAACATTCTTCATCAGTTGCTTCTCTTACAATACATAAAAGTAGCACCATTGGATGGCATATTTATATAAGTATCAACAAATAGGTGGGGATGTTCCATACACATCTTTCATGGGTGGAGAGGTTAAAGGAGGAGTAGTAAATAATACAAAGAAAAACATTTGGACTATATATATATATATATATATATATATATTTATTATTAAAAAATATGGTTTACAATACTTAATAGTTATTTATAGTAATCAATAGTAGTTACTAATGTAACTTATGAAAAAAGGTGTTCATCATCCAAATTTCGATCACAATCATATTTAAGCGCAAAAACGTTACTAAGTGAACAAATACAATGCAATTTGCTGTGGAATGTGCACATTGGAGTTTGTTTATCAAATTTGTGACACCTTGAGTCAAATGCTTCCACCATTTCTTCATTCCGCACAAATTGTTTGATAAAGTTGGCTTTTTCACAACCCTTCACATAAACTTTATCAAAATTGTCGGTTATATCGCGAATAATCTGACCAATATTGGCTGATGATGTATATCCAGTTTCCCAATCGATGGTGTGATGAAAATTCATTAACCAATCAGCTGTGCGTTTATCTTTTTTTGACAATGACTTATAGGGTATTGGAGACTTAAAGACAAAATGATTCATCTTGCAATCGTCGGTTAGCGATGCTAACTCCTTTGGTATGAATAATCCACCCACTCGAAAACCTTGAACGTCCACAATAATGTACTTCATTCTTCACGCTTCTTAACAAACTAATGCTTCCAGTACTACTACTAATACATTTATGAGAATGTATCTACAATAGTTGTTTCACCAACTTTGTTTATGGTGAATACTGATATCCACGATGATGAAGTATTAAACAATAGGCTGCGGTATTCTTGGGAACATTCTCACTTGTAGTAAATTCAATTCTAATTTCTACACCGCTTTTATGTAACATATCTCTCTGATGTGCACAATCTATACCAATCAGTGGAACCTTCGTGTTAAAATCAGATGGTTTAAAGTTAGGTTCACTATAGTCAACACCGTAATAACTTTGTTGGAATAGTGCATACATTTCGTATAATATTGCATAGCGATTACTATTAAAGTCTAGATTTAAATTATCGTACGGGTATCTCACACCATTTAAAAATACGGTTAAGTTGGTTAATTTAATATTATCAAATTGTGTTATATTTTTATTAAGTTGACCTTTTCTATTTGTTTGAAATCCAATTATTATAAAGCGAGGTGTTTCCGTCTGCGTAGCTGTTTTTACCGACCAAGAATGTTTGGTACTTTCGGGCAGGGATGGAAACTCATGCATTTCCCAACTTCGAAATGGTAATTGAATTTCATCATTTTTGCCTGCCAACCTAGTTAATAGCAGTTGTTCCTTTAGACCAACGTTCACATGTGGAACTCGCCAAATTATCTTTTCAATAGTTATGTGCACTTTTTCATCGGTAAGGGCGCTTGCTGGCCTTGTCGCGAATACTGCATCTGTGTCATCATTACATCGAATTAATACCAGTTCTTGTCTCGCATTAAGAATAATTTTTTTGTAATCTTCACAAAAGCCTAAGAGCGACTTTAGTGGTACAATTACATTAAAATTTCCCATCTCATCTACAATATCGGTTGTAAAATTTTTTCCATCAGTGTTCCAACCAGCATTTCGCATTTTTATCATATCATTTGGAGTGTATGAAAAATAACCCTTCATTAATGAGGTGAGTCCAACATTTCGGACGGAATCTACTTGCACTCCGTTTAATAGATATCGAATATCGCTGAACAAAAAAGCTACAGGATTGCATACAAATAAAGTAGATGTGCTGACTCCTTCCACAGTACCATCTGCTTTCTTTGTGGAAGTTTTTGGGGTTCCATCATCGTTAACAGTATTTATCCGTCCTTCCACGTATAAATAACTCTCACCGGGGATTGTGAAATTATCAATTTCTGGCACCGTAATTCGGATTTCATCCGAGTGATTATAACTTTGTGATCCAAATGGCTGATGCGAGTGAAATTCATAACTAACAATAGATTTATCAACTTTAATCTTATCCGTAACACTTAATATATCCATTTTTAGATGACTTTATACCCCAATTCTTTCAGAAACGATCGATTTATCGATGTTAATTTCTTCACTACCTTTTCACTACTACCATGTTTAAAGTCTTTACATTCACATTTATTCACATATTTTCCATTCATAAATGAACCATTTCTTCTTTTTTTCTTTACTCTATTTTTAAAAACAAAACTCATGTCACTCTCCGACTTCTCTTAGATGTACTCTAATGGTGATTTCTTCTTTCTCTCCAAATGTTACTAATTTACCTCGTTGATCCAATATCTTTACTAAGATACTAGTTATATCTTTTAAGCCGACTGGTAGGTAAATAGGAGGTTGTGGATTTTCAATAATCTTAAACCCTGGAGGGACGTTTGGGAAAAAATGATGTAGCACGTGCACTTCCTGCCCGTTGTTATATGATCCGCTTACTAAATTACAATAAATCTGTAGAGCGTTTACAGCGTTTATATTTACTCTGTGATCTCCAATTTCATCTTTATTCTTCTCAAGTTTTCTTTTATTATATCCTAATAATGAACCAACAGAATGGTCCTTATCAAAGTAAATATTCTCTGAACTTTTAATAGTAACCTTTTGGGTATTTGGATTTCCTTGAATTTTTATGTTAACATTATCGTTTTTCTTCTTCGTTTGTTCAGTGATATATTCTGATATATCATCCACATCATATGTTCCGGTAGGAAGTTCAATCTTTTCACCTGTTTCTCCGTAGTGTAACAAGTTATTGCCGATTGTAATATTTGCAATTGAGTTATATGCGTCAAAATTCAATAGCGCTAATTCATAATCTAATTCTTCATTTAGATTTATCGGAGGATAAAAATTGCAGCCCAACACTGAGCTTTGTCCAGTTAAAGTGAATGTATAAGAATGTGAAGCCATGTTCACTGTCTACGTAACTCTTCTCTACTACCACTTTTTTCAAAGTTCATATTTACTTATTAAATACTTTAGACATAAATGACCACAATTATAGGAGTTGGGTTTCTGATAACGGTAATAATTATAATTGATCACTTTTCCACCATCTGACAATAAATATTTTTGCACTTCAAGCGGAGGGTGTAAATCCCCGAAACTATCAAAATATGATATATTGTCACCTTTTCTCACATATGCTGTCCAATAAGTCCCTTTTCCATCATAATTATCTAAATTAATTATGCCGCTTTCCAAGTTATGAATCACTTTTGGTAACTTATTTCTCATAAAAACTCCTCTAAAATGTGGTATCTTAAGTAGTTTACTATACTTCATCAAATCTATATTTGTTAGCGGTTGATGAGGAAGGGATCTAATTAGTTTTTTGATGCTGATGATAAATATAGTCCACACCCTTCTTTGTATGGTTTTATATAATACCCGCTTCCTGTTAAAGTTTTTGTTTCCATAGCTCGATTATGACGCTCCGCTACTTTCAATTGTTCTCGGGCAGCCTTTGCTTCATTTACGGATTTTGCGATTGCTGCTGCTCCCCCTCCCAATGACCCCAACGCTCCTAATGCTGCGAATAACGGTATCAAAGGAAGAAACCCCCCCGTTTTAGGAATTGCTATAATTCTTTGCCGTGGAGGGGATACTTTTTTTTTTCTTAGTGTTGTATAAGCGATTTTGACATTTTCTAATAAACTTCTCTTCTTAGCACCACGCGAAAGCGCTCTTTGAGCAACTTTCGTTGCTTGTGCAAACGATAAAGCTGCCCCAACTTTTCTTCTAGCTTTCCAACCTTTCTTCTTCTTCATCAATGTTGATTTACGACGCGTAACTCCCATACCAAATTTTGTTTTCGCTTTCATAATTGCTGCTATGGTTGATGCTGCTAACTTTTCACCAAATCCAGCGTCTTTGCTTTTTATACGTTCAACTGCTTTATCATATAACTGTCTATCAGCTTTGTGGCGATGACTCAAATCATTACTTTGAGAGTAAGAAATATCGTGCGCTTTGCACGCTTCATCCAAAACGTTTACACCACTCTGCCCCTTTTCCAATCTTTTTTGAAGCTTGGTTCCAGGTCCGCAAAAATTATAACCAGGTATATGAAGCTCAAATGGAAGCTTATTAATCAATTTATTAATGAAGCCGCGACCAGCACGTTTCACTTTCCGACGTGGAATAATGGCTTTTCTTATAGTAGGTAGCATTTCATACTAAATCACCGACTGTTTTTGGTGCACTGCTACTTCCTTAATTTAATTTAACAATTTATATAAAAAATCTTTCGTTAAAGATTTTCAACCTATGCGATTCAACCAAATATTTTGATAATATTTTATCAACGGTAGCAATTCTATTTTGAAATCTAACGCGATCTATTGCGACTAGTTCCCACATTTTTTTTCTACAGTTTCTGTATGCGAATTCCCATACGTGAATACGATATAACTTATTATATTCAACACAAATTTTCACTTGTTTCTTATGCGACTGATTCATTTTTCACTATCAACTGGACTAGACCGTTTGTAGGTTCAAACCTTAGTCGGGATTTTTTTTTATATTTAAAGTCAGTCTCAGTTAAACTTCAACCTTGAACTAATCCTAACAATAAAACCACATAATGTTTTGTGTATTAAGATAGTTTATTAATCGTTACATTACATTACATCGGTGACATAAACTAATCCTAACAATAAGAGCACTAATATGTTTAACATACATAGTAATTCCTAATATTATTACTAAACAACGATCACAAAACTATTACCTAATTGTCACTAGTTGATAGTATTACCTAATTCTGATTATTTTCTAATAAAGCGATTAAATTATCTAACCTCTTATTTCTATCTCGTTCAAGAATGTTCTTGTGTCCCCACGCCAGTGTATTGCAATTATCATCCAAAATATATCGTTTATCATCTTTTGCAGATAATGCTATTTTATTTTTTAATTCTGTATACATAGTATGTAAGTGTGATCGAAATACATACATTTTTTTAAAAATACAACCTCCATCGTTTACAATTCGTTTGTAATCATCAACTGTTAAATCATTGTCTATTACATACTTCTTAATACCTTTCGCTTTCTTTACATCTTTTGCTTTATCTGTAGCACTTGCTATAACTTTAACACAGTATGCTTTGGCACCGGTACCATAAAATGATTCTATAATTTGCCCGCCATATTCATCTTTCATCTTACCTATAATCGATTCGGTTTGAGGCATACAATGTATATTATTTATCGAATAATTTGATGTATCAAATTTATCAATGTTATCTTTGATATCATCATAAACGTTATCTGTTTTGATAGACAATATTAATGAATCTGTGTCAGTATATAATAAACCAACGCGATTATTATACTTTCTTTTTAAGAAATTATAATAGAAATCAAACATAATATTTTTCGATATTTCTAAAACACTAAAACCTACATACAATGGCTTTTTGTATTGAATTTCAACAATATTCATTTCCACCGCAACTAAAGAATCGCTGAATACTTTCGCCGATTTAAAATTAGGCTTTGCTACAAAAACCTCAGCACCAAGTTTCTTATTTCGTGACAACCAATGTGTTAGTAATCTAATATCCACCCGATTTTCAACATTTTCCATAGTTTTGCCAAAAATACTATTGTTCATTAATTTATAGAAGTTTTTAATAAAAACGTTGACCCCCTCATTCCTCATACGAGTATTAAAGTCTATGTAACCCTTTAACCAATTAGATTGTTTGAATTGAATTACTCTATGAATTTTCGTTAATTCAAGCCCCTGTTCCAAGCATTGTTTTAAATTCAAATAATGAATAATATATTTTGATTTATTACATAAAGTGTTCAATAATTTACGGTTCTTTGAACCTAACGGTGTTGTGCTTTCTGCACAAAACGGTAAATCGTCGTGTAAATTAGTGGGATATTTTAAGTCCACCTCTAATACATATCCTAAATCAGAACTTTCATCAAGAGTAGTAATATCAAGTGTGTTGATTTCATCTTCTGTAAGCCATCGAAATGATCCAATCGGAAGTTTCTGGCACATCGCATGACCATATAAATTAGTAGCGTCAAGATAGATTATATATGAAGTATCTTTTGATTTATCATATGTTGGTAGAAATGGATTATTTGCAATTTCTTTACGTTTTGTACACATACTAATTCCCCCGCGTATTCCATGTTTAAAAAAATATAACATATCAATATCTGTCAACAAATCTAATTTTACACCAGTCATACGCAACATAGCATCCCAACTTAAACCTGGAGCGGTAAAATACTGAGCAGGATCTAATTTATAATTTTGAATACATACATTGCGAAAATTTTCAAAAACGTCAGCTAAAATCAATACATCCGATGTTAAATAAACATCAGCGTAATCACCAAGTGTTCTACAATTAAACTCCCTCCACACACATTCTGCACGTTCATAACTTTTTTCATCTATGCTTTTCTCAGATAATATATCATGAAATTCTTCACGAGTTGGCAACTGTGGATAGTCTAATTTATTGAAGGAATCTATGAATGAATAAGGAAAGACACCTTTTTGGCGGATTAACTTAAATTTTACATCATCCTTTATATAGTTTTTTAATTCCGCACACTGCTCATCTTCTAAATATGAGCCCAATTTTTCTAATGAAGATGCCATAAATCTAAATGTATCCAAAAATCGAATTTTTAGAAACACTTTTTGATTTCTTCCTTTCGAATCAGTTGCATCTCCAACATAAACACGTTTTGAAAACGATATATATTTTTCTTTATTTTGAGCTATTACATCTACTTCCTCCTCTTCTAATGCCATAGTTTTTACAAACATATGACTATCATAGTTTGTTAAGTTATGGAAAAATACTGGTACAAATTTTGGAACTTTGAAATTTAGATTGCATACAGAATGTGCAGCACCTCTAAAAGCCCCTGTGAGGTGGTCATGGTCACGCACTTTATCATTAACATCCAAGCACTTATTACAAATATGACAAGATTTAGCCTGATCAAATTTATCTTTTTCCGCATCATTTAGAGGCTTTAAAGGTATTGGGAATTGTAAATATTTTTCATAAATTTCTAGTACATCACGCTCCAACCTCTTAATAAACTCAATGTCCGCATTTGCTCCCCTATATATAACCAACTTAGATAAGTTGCTATCAAAAGAGCATTTAATGTAATAAGCAAAAGAATATGGTTTATGCTCATAACATTTAGAAGTAAATGATTTACTGTAATCTAATTCAATATTATCAGTATTATTTATCGGTTTAAGTATAGCTTCAAAATCAGCATAAATAACAAATGGCACCTTTAATTGTCGTTCAAAATTTTCAAATTGTAAAATATTTTCTCGCAATGTCTCCCCATATTTATTTTTTTCAATTCCGCGGTTGGTAACACTGCCCTTACAATTTTACAATCTTCTTTTTCATGTCTTTCCAATTTATTTTCATCATTAAAATATACTAAACATCCTTCACAAATATATTTTTTGTGGCCAGTGTGAGATAATTGATCAGACATGAGGTATGGCAGTGATTTAATCCAACAATAATGGTTGTTACCACTATCATCAGAAATCATTAACAAATTAATGTGAACATCTCGTTTTGTTTTCCTATAATATAAAGGTCCAACAACATCATGTTTAATTTTCCCATGAGCGCAAGGGCCTGTACTATACGTTGGTTTTAAACCGTACACATTAACAGATATATTATTATTATCTTCAAATATTCCAATTTCATTTAAACTTACTGGAAACTTTAGTCCTGTAAAATCTGCGACGTTTGAATAATCTGGATAGGAGGAAGTTCTTTGCGGTAGACCTGTAGGTTTGCATAAAGCTGATGTTATAGCCCATGCAAAACATGCTTGATCTTTATTTTTCACATTGATGCTGGATCTCTTGCGTTTGATATCATATGGCAGTTCAATATAACTTGATGCTTTCAATGGATTGTATTTATTTATGTTCACCTCCATGTATAAAATTTGAACTAAAGTCCATCCTAAACATAAAACTATTTATAGGATATATCCTATGAATTGTGACAATAGTAATCTTACCTGAATCACGTTCTTGAAATTCCGACATTTTCATCATTATTTCATCAGCAAATTTGTTATATACTTCGTATAAATTTACTCCGCGTGAAACAATAATATTTTTGGTATTAAACGACTTAATCTCAGCATCTTCTTTCGTTGCTAGATAGTACAGCGCAAAACATTCAGAGTTAACTTTTATGCTATCGTGAAGATATCGCATATTTTCTATTAAGGTTAGCACTTTTTCACGAATATCATTGGTGAAGTCTAACATGTCCACATAGAATCTTGGTTCTGATATTCTGTAGCTTACGATTTTATTTCCAAATGCACCTGCTATTTTTTCTACACCGTTATCAGTCACGACAAATGCGTTAGATTTATGTGAATTACTTCGCAAATGGGCTGCATACAATCTTTGATTGATGTTGATATTGCAGTTATCACATTTTCGAACGTTTTCCAAAGATTGAGCATCATCTAATTTAATTCGTTTACCATGACATGATGTTTTCTGATGTCGTCTTAAGTTATCAACACGCGTAAAACTTTTACTACACTTGTCACAATTTAAACGTGTCATGTTGGGTGACTTTAGCATAGAACTACTCATACTATGGTTGTCGTTAATCTGAACTTGTATATATATGGTTTCCAAACCAAACCGGTTTATAGTGACCTTTTGGAGGGGGTTATATAAATGGATAGTCCGTTTTCAAATGTCAGTTACAACTTTAAACACAGTTGCACAATGTCGATGTATTACCCCATTAGCGAGCTGTATAATGAAATAGCTACCGACTTAAAGTCCAGTATCAAACAACAACAACGTGAATTTTATTGTCTACAAACAGAAGCGATTCTTTCAGATGATTGGATGGATAGTTATCTTGAAGATGTTGAACATACTAGGAGACGTAACCTTCTCTTTGATTCAGCTATCGCAACCTGTGAAGATTATTTGGTTGGTAACATAAAAATAGAAACTTTAATCAATAAGCTGATTGAGATCGATGTATCGATAATCCGGCAAGATGTGTACAAGTTTTTACCTAAGAGTCTCCAGAAACTGTGTGATGAGCATCGAAATTCATTCCATTTAAGATACTACCCCTTAAGAAGAGGAAGTTACGTAAAGGAAGAATGAGATACCAACTTCAATCAACAAGCTGTGTAAGTTAAATTTATCAACTATCTGACACGATGTATACAACTTTTGGACTAAATTTCCATAGAGTGTAGGATAGGTATTCAAATTAAACTCATTTTATGTTCTATCATTATATGTAATATATATGTAATAAATAATACAATCAATTTTATTTTTTTTTTTCAATTGGTGGACCGCACTCCCCATCGGAACTGTCTGCTTCTTCCTTCATCCAACCCTAAATAAATTTAATAAACATTAAATCATGACTATAAACTACTCGATTATCTAATGTCTAACCTCAAATTCTTCAGGATAATGACGGACAACACAATAGAAACCAACAAATCCTACGAAAAAAATTTGAATTATTCATACAACTTACACCATCAAATTCCCAATGTATGTGTATCAGTTTCTTCGTTTCATATATATATGATATATTCTTCAAATTCCTCCTCGCCGATTAAAAATTCTTCCAACATTGGACCGCCTTCAAACACAATCGGTTTATTTAACGTTGAGTATTTTTGACTGACAAACTTCAAAATCTTTTCTTGATGATCCATATTGACTTAGGATTGATAAGATTTGCACAGGTTAGCAGGTTACGTTGGATTGAAGAATATAATCCGCCCTCCGATACTTATATGAATTGATTATTAGTATACCCCACCATTCCCTCACTTTCACTGACCATGGCCTGTTCTGACCTTGACCTGTTCTGACCTTGACCTTGACCTTAACCTTGACCTTGATCTTGACCTTGACCTTGACCTTGATCGGGTCGAATGGGGTCGTTACAAGGATCCCAATTGGTCTAAGACCTTGACGTTAAAAAAGTTTAAAAAATTGTTCCCACGAGGTTTTGAACCTGCTTCTAAACCTGAAAATCTATAGAATGTCCAAAGCTTGAATCCATTTAACCATCGTGGGGACGATATAATGATTTTTCCGGAGAACCTCATCACTTCAAGAATAAATTTAAATCTTGAGGGTAATAGTCATAGTCATAGTCAGTTTGTGAATTACTTTAATAAACGCAAAATATAAATTAACGTTTAATTAGCTTAAAAGATACATACATATATAATCTTAAGGTAGTAACCTATATATATATATTTGTCTTTCAAGTTCTTTTATCTCTTGACCTTGACCTCAACCTCGACCTTGACATTGACTTCGTCATTGGCGTTGACCTTGACCTCGACCTTGACCTTACCTTGGCGTTGACCTTGACCTCGACCTTGGCGTTGACCTTGACCTTGACCTCAACCTTGACCTTGACCTTGGACCTTGACCTTGGCCTTGGCCTTGACCTTGTGACCTTGACCTCGACCTTGACTTCGTCATTGGCGTTGACCTTGACCTCGACCTTGACCTTGACCTTGGCGTTGACCTTGACCTCGACCTTGGCGTTGACCTTGACCTTGACCTCAACCTTGACCTTGACCTTGGACCTTGACCTTGACATTAACCTTCAACCGGTTTGGGAACGAGGAGGGACCTTGACCTTAAAGGTCAAGGTCCCTCCTCGTTCCCAAACCGGTTGAATACCTCTACTAAAAAAGTCCGGGTAACATTTAGAACCCAACTAAAACTCCGGGTAAAAAAATACGAACCCAACTAAAACTCCGGGCAAAAATACTAACCCAACTAAAAAGTCCGGGTAAAAAATACGAACCCAACTAAAACTCCGGGTAAAAATACGAACCCAACTAAAACTCCGGGTAAAAATACGAACCCAACTAAAACTCCGGGTAAAAAATACGGACCCAACTAAAACTCCTGGTAAAAATACGAACCCAACTAAAACTCCGGGTAAAAATACGAACCCAACTAAAACTCCGGGCAAAAATACTAACCCAACTAAAAAGTCCGGGTAAAAAATACGAACCCAACTAAAACTCCGCGTAAAAATACGAACCCAACTAAAACTCCGGGTAAAAATACGAACCCAACTAAAACTCCGGGTAAAAAATACGAACCCAACTAAAACTCCGGGTAAAAAATACGAACCCAACTAAAAAGTCTGGTAAAAAATATGAACCCAACTAAAACTCCGGGTAAAATTACCAACACAACTAAAACTCCGGGTAAAAATACGAACCCAACTAAAACTCCGGATAAAAAATACGAACCCAACTAAAACTCCGGGTAAAAAATTCGAACCCAACTAAAGCTCCGGGTAAAATTACGAACCCAACTAAAAGTCCGGGTAAAAAATACGAACCCAACTAAAAAGTCCGGGTAAAATTACGAACCCAACTAAAACTCCGGGTAAAATTACGAACCCAACTAAAACTCCGGGTAAAAAATACGAACCCAACTAAAAAGTCCGGGTAAAATTACGAACCCAACTAAAAAGTCCGGGTAAAATTACGAACCCAACTAAAACTCCGGGTAAAATTACGAACTCAACTAAAACTCCGGGTAAAATTACGAACCCAACTAAAACTCCGGGTAAAATTACGAACCCAACTAAAACTCCGGGTATAAAATACGAACCCAACTAAAAAGTCCGGGTAAAATTACGAACCCAACTAAAAAGTCCGGGTAAAATTACGAACCCAACTAAAACTCCGGGTAAAATTACGAACTCAACTAAAACTCCGGGTAAAATTACGAACCCAACTAAAACTCCGGGTAAAATTACGAACCCAACTAAAAGTCCGGGTAAAAAATACGAACCCAACTAAAAAGTCCGGGTAAAATTACGAACCCAACTAAAACTCCGGGTAAAATTACGAACCCAACTAAAACTTCGGGTAAAATTACGAACCCAAGTAAAACTCCGGGTAAAATTACGAACCCAACTAAAACTCCGGGTAAAATTACGAACCCAACTAAAACTCCGGGTAAAATTACGAACCCAAGTAAAAGTCCGGGTAAAAATGCGAACCCAACTAAAAAGTCCGGGTAACTCAAGACTCCGGGTAAAATTACGAACCCAACTAAAACTCCGGGTAAAATTACGAACCCAACTAAAAGTCCGGGTAAAAAATACGAACCCAACTAAAAGGTCCGGGTAAAATTACGAACCCAACTAAAACTCCGGGTAAAATTATGAACCCAACTAAAAGTCCGGGTAAAAAATTCGAACCCAACTAAAAAGTCCGGGTAAAATTACGAACCCAACTAAAACTCCGGGTAAAATTACGAACCCAACTAAAAAGTCCGGGTAAAATTACGAACCCAACTAAAAAGTCCGGGTAAAATTACGAACCCAACTAAAAAGTCCGGGTAAAATTACGAACCCAACTAAAACTCCGGGTAAAATTACGAACTCAACTAAAACTCCGGGTAAAAATACGAACCCAACTAAAACTCCGGGTAAAAGATACGAACCCAATTAAAACTCCGGGTAAAAAATACGAACCCAACTAAAACTCCGGGTAAAAAATACGAACCCAACTAAAACTCCGGGTAAAAAATACGAACCCAACTAAAAAGTCTGGTAAAAAATATGAACCCAACTAAAACTCCGGGTAAAATTACCAACACAACTAAAACTCCGGGTAAAAATACGAACCCAACTAAAACTCCGGATAAAAAATACGAACCCAACTAAAACTCCGGGTAAAAAATTCGAACCCAACTAAAGCTCCGGGTAAAATTACGAACCCAACTAAAAGTCCGGGTAAAAAATACGAACCCAACTAAAAAGTCCGGGTAAAATTACGAACCCAACTAAAACTCCGGGTAAAATTACGAACCCAACTAAAACTCCGGGTAAAAAATACGAACCCAACTAAAAAGTCCGGGTAAAATTACGAACCCAACTAAAAAGTCCGGGTAAAATTACGAACCCAACTAAAACTCCGGGTAAAATTACGAACTCAACTAAAACTCCGGGTAAAATTACGAACCCAACTAAAACTCCGGGTAAAATTACGAACCCAACTAAAACTCCGGGTATAAAATACGAACCCAACTAAAAAGTCCGGGTAAAATTACGAACCCAACTAAAAAGTCCGGGTAAAATTACGAACCCAACTAACACTCCGGGTAAAATTACGAACTCAACTAAAACTCCGGGTAAAATTACGAACCCAACTAAAACTCCGGGTAATATTACGAACCCAACTAAAAGTCCGGGTAAAAAATACGAACCCAACTAAAAAGTCCGGGTAAAATTACGAACCCAACTAAAACTCCGGGTAAAATTACGAACCCAACTAAAACTTCGGGTAAAATTACGAACCCAAGTAAAACTCCGGGTAAAATTACGAACCCAACTAAAACTCCGGGTAAAATTACGAACCCAACTAAAACTCCGGGTAAAATTACGAACCCAACTAAAAGTCCGGGTAAAAATGCGAACCCAACTAAAAAGTCCGGGTAACTCAAGACTCCGGGTAAAATTACGAACCCAACTAAAACTCCGGGTAAAATTACGAACCCAACTAAAAGTCCGGGTAAAATTATGAACCCAACTAAAAGTCCGGGTAAAAAATTCGAACCCAACTAAAAAGTCCGGGTAAAATTACGAACCCAACTAAAACTCCGGGTAAAATTACGAACCCAACTAAAAAGTCCGGGTAAAATTACGAACCCAACTAAAAAGTCCGGGTAAAATTACGAACCCAACTAAAAAGTCCGGGTAAAATTACGAACCCAACTAAAACTCCGGGTAAAATTACGAACTCAACTAAAACTCCGGGTAAAAATACGAACCCAACTAAAACTCCGGGTAAAAGATACGAACCCAATTAAAACTCCGGGTAAAAAATACGAACCCAACTAAAACTCCGGGTAAAATTACGAACCCAATTAAAAAGTCCGGGTAAAATTACGAACCCAACTAAAACTCCGGGTAAAAAATACGAACCCAACTAAAAAGTCCGGGTAAAATTACGAACCCAAGTAAAACTCCGGGTAAAATTACGAACCCAACTAAAACTCCGGGTAAAATTACGAACCCAACTAAAAGTCCGGGTAAAAAATACGAACCCAACTAAAAAGTCCGGGTAAAATTACGAACCCAAGTGAAACTCCGGGTAAAATTACGAACCCAACTAAAACTCCGGGTAAAATTACGAACCCAACTAAAAGTCCGGGTAAAAAATACGAACCCAACTAAAAAGTCCGGTTAAAATTACGAACCCAACTAAAAGTCCGGGTAAAAAATACGAACCCAACTAAAAAGTCCGGGCAAAATTACGAACCCAAGTAAAACTCCGGGTAAAATTACGAACCCAACTAAAACTCCGGGTAAAATTACGAGCCCAACTAAAAAGTCCGGGTAAAATTACGAACCCAAATAAAAAGTCCGGGTAAAATTACGAACCCAACTAAAACTCCGGGTAAAATTACGAACTCAACTAAAACTCCGGGTAAAATTACGAACCCAACTAAAACTCCGGGTAAAATTAGGAACCCAACTAAAAGTCCGGGTAAAAAATACGAACCCAACTAAAAAGTCCGGGTAAAATTACGAACCCAACTAAAACTCCGGGTAAAATTACGAACCCAACTAAAACTCCGGGTAAAATTACGAACCCAACTAAAACTCGGGGTAAAATTACGAACCCAACTAAAACTCCGGGTAAAATTACGAACCCAACTAAAAAGTCCGGGTAAAATTACGAACCCAACTAAAACTCCGGGTAAAAAATACGAACCAAACAAAAAAGTCCGGGTAACATTTAGAACCCAACTAAAACTCCGGGTAAAAAAATACGAACCCAACTAAAACTCCGGCAAAAATACTAACCCAACTAAAAAGTCCGGGTAAAAAATACGAACCCAACTAAAACTCAGGGTAAAAATACGAACCCAACTAAAACTCCGGGTAAAAATACGAACCCAACTAAAACTGCGGGTAAAAAATACGGACCCAACTAAAACTCCGGGTAAAAATACGAACCCAACTAAAACTCCGGGTAAAAATACGAACCCAACTAAAACTCCGGGCAAAAATACTAACCCAACTAAAAAGTCCGGGTAAAAAATACGAACCCAACTAAAACTCCGGGTAAAAATACGAACCCAACTAAAACTCCGGGTAAAAAATACGAACCCAACTAAAACTCCGGGTAAAAAATACGAACCCAACTAAAAAGTCTGGTAAAAAATATGAACCCAACTAAAACTCCAGGGTAAAATTACGAACCCAACTAAAAGTCCGGGTAAAAAATACGAACCCAACTAAAAAGTCCGGGTAAAATTACGAACCCAACTAAAACTCCGGGTAAAATTACGAACCCAACTAAAACTCCGGGTAAAAAATACGAACCCAACTAAAAAGTCCGAGTAAAATTACGAACCCAACTAAAAAGTCCGGGTAAAATTACGAACCCAACTAAAACTCCGGGTAAAATTACGAACTCAACTAAAACTCCGGGTAAAATTACGAACCCAACTAAAACTCCGGGTAAAATTACGAACCCAACTAAAAAGTCCGGGTAAAATTACGAACCCAAATAAAAAGTCCGGGTAAAATTACGAACCCAACTAAAACTCCGGGTAAAATTACGAACTCAACTAAAACTCCGGGTAAAATTACGAACCCAAGTAAAACTCCGGGTAAAATTAGGAACCCAACTAAAAGTCCGGGTAAAAAATACGAACCCAACTAAAAAGTCCGGGTAAAATTACGAACCCAACTAAAACTCCGGGTAAGATTACGAACCCAACTAAAACTCCGGGTAAAATTACGAACCCAACTAAAAAGTCCGGGTAAAATTACGAACCCAAATAAAAAGTCCGGGTAAAATTACGAACCCTACTAAAACTCCGGGTAAAATTACGAACTCAACTAAAACTCCGGGTAAAATTACGAACCCAACTAAAACTCCGGGTAAAATTAGGAACCCAACTAAAAGTCCGGGTAAAAAATACGAACCCAACTAAAAAGTCCGGGTAAAATTACGAACCCAACTAAAACTCCGGGTAAAATTACGAACCCAACTAAAACTCGGGGTAAAATTACGAACCCAACTAAAACTCCGGGTAAAATTAGGAACCCAACTAAAAAGTCCGGGTAAAATTACGAACCCAACAAAAACTCCGGGTAAAAAATACGAACCAAACAAAAAAGTCCGGGTAACATTTAGAACCCAACTAAAACTCCGGGTAAAAAAATATGAACCCAACTAAAACTCCGGGCAAAAATACTAACCCAACTAAAAAGTCCGGGTAAAAAATACGAACCCAACTAAAACTCCGGGTAAAAATACGAACCCAACTAAAACTCCGGGAAAAAATACGAACCCAACTAAAACTCCGGGTAAAAAATACGGACCCAACTAAAACTCCGGGTAAAAATACGAACCCAACTAAAACTCCGGGTAAAAATACGAACCCAACTAAAACTCCGGGCAAAAATACTAACCCAACTAATAAGTCCTTGTAAAAAATACGAACCCAACTAAAACTCCGGGTAAAAATACGAACCCAACTAAAACTCCGGGTAAAAAATACGAACCCAACTAAAACTCCGGGTAAAAAATACGAACCCAACTAAAAAGTCTGGTAAAAAATATGAACCCAACTAAAACTCCGGGTAAAATTACCACCACAACTAAAACTCCGGGTAAAAATACGAACCCAGCTAAAACTCCGGATAAAAAATACGAACCCAACTAAAACTCCGGGTAAAAAATTCGAACCCAACTAAAACTCCGGGTAAAATTACGAACTCAACTAAAAGTCCGGGTAAAAAATACGAACCCAACTAAAAAGTCCGGGTAAAATTACGAACCCAACTAAAACTCCGGGTAAAATTACGAACCCAACTAAAACCCCGGGTAAAAAATACGAACCCAACTAAAAAGTCCGGGTAAAATTACGAACCCAACTAAAAAGTCCGGGTAAAATTACGA
Source organism: Melinopterus prodromus (assembly GCA_964023965.1). NCBI lineage: Eukaryota > Metazoa > Arthropoda > Insecta > Coleoptera > Scarabaeidae > Melinopterus > Melinopterus prodromus. The sequence goes on along the minus strand of CAXIES010000611.1, from coordinate 37,897 downwards.
ACCCAACTAAAACTCCGGGTAAAATTACGAACCCAACTAAAAGTCCGGGTAAAAAATACGAACCCAACTAAAAAGGCCGGGTAAAATTACGAACCCAACTAAAACTCCGGGTAAAATTACGAACCCAACTAAAACTCCGGGTAAAATTACGAACCCAAGTAAAACTCCGGGTAAAATTACGAACCCAAGTAAAACTCCGGGTAAAATTACGAACCCAACTAAAACTCCGGGTAAAATTACGAACCCAACTAAAACTCCGGGTAAAATTACGAACCCAACTAAAACTCCGGGTAAAATTACGAACCCAACTAAAAGTCCGGGTAAAAAATACGAACCCAACTAAAAAGTCCGGGTAAAATTACGAACCCAACTAAAACTCCGGGTAAAATTAAGAACCCAACTAAAAGTCCGGGTACAAAATTCGAACCCAACTAAAAAGTCCGGGTAAAATTACGAACCCAACTAAAACTCCGGGTAAAATTACGAACCGAACTAAAAAGTCCGGGTAAAATTACGAACCCAACTAAAACTCCGGGTAAAAAATACGAACCCAACTAAAAAGTCCGGGTAAAATTACGAACCCAACTAAAAAGTCCGGGTAAAATTACGAACCCAACTAAAACTCCGGGTAAAATTACGAACTCAACTAAAACTCCGGGTAAAATTACGAACCCAACTAAAACTCCGGGTAAAATTAGGAACCCAACTAAAAGTCCGGGTAAAAAATACGAACCCAACTAAAAAGTCCGGGTAAAATTACGAACCCAACTAAAACTCCGGGTAAAATTACGAACCCAACTAAAACTCCGGGTAAAATTACGAACCCAACTAAAAAGTCCGGGTAAAATTACGAACCCAAATAAAAAGTCCGGGTAAAATTACGAAACCAACTAAAACTCCGGGTAAAATTATGAACTCAACTAAAACTCCGGGTAAAATTACGAACCCAACTAAAACTCCGGGTAAAATTAGGAACCCAACTAAAAGTCCGGGTAAAAAATACGAACCCAACTAAAAAGTCCGGGTAAAATTACGAACCCAACTAAAACTCCGGGTAAAATTACGAACCCAACTAAAACTCCGGGTAAAATTACGAACCCAACTAAAACTCGGGGTAAAATTACGAACCCAACTAAAACTCCGGGTAAAATTACGAACCCAACTAAAAAGTCCGGGTAAAATTACGAACCCAACTAAAACTCCGGGTAAAAAATACGAACCAAACAAAAAAGTCCGGGTAACATTTAGAACCCAACAAAAACTCCGGGTAAAAAAATACGAACCCAACTAAAACTCCGGGCAAAAATACTAACCCAACTAAAAAGTCCGGGTAAAAAATACGAACCCAACTAAAACTCCGGGTAAAAATACGAACCCAACTAAAACTCCGGGAAAAAATACGAACCCAACTAAAACTCCGGGTAAAAAATACGGACCCAACTAAAACTCCGGGTAAAAATACGAACCCAACTAAAACTCCGGGTAAAAATACGAACCCAACTAAAACTCCGGGCAAAAATACTAACCCAACTAAAAAGTCCTTGTAAAAAATACGAACCCAACTAAAACTCCGGGTAAAAATACGAACCCAACTAAAACTCCGGGTAAAAAATACGAACCCAACTAAAACTCCGGGTAAAAAATACGAACCCAACTAAAAAGTCTGGTAAAAAATATGAACCCAACTAAAACTCCGGGTAAAATTACCACCACAACTAAAACTCCGGGTAAAATTACGAACCCAACTAAAACTCCGGGTAAAATTACGAACCCAACTAAAACTCCGGGTAAAAAATTCGAACCCAACTAAAACTCCGGGTAAAATTACGAACCCAACTAAAAGTCCGGGTAAAAAATACGAACCCAACTAAAAAGTCCGGGTAAAATTACGAACCCAACTAAAACTCCGGGTAAAATTACGAACCCAACTAAAACTCCGGGTAAAGAATACGAACCCAACTAAAAAGTCCGGGTAAAATTACGAACCCAACTAAAAAGTCCGGGTAAAATTACGAACCCAACTAAAACTCCGGGTAAAATTACGAACCCAACTAAAAGTCCGGGTAAAAAATACGAACCCAACTAAAAAGGCCGGGTAAAATTACGAACCCAACTAAAACTCCGGGTAAAATTACGATCCCAAGTAAAACTCCGGGTAAAATTACGAACCCAAGTAAAACTCCGGGTAAAATTACGAACCCAAGTAAAACTCCGGGTAAAATTACGAACCCAACTAAAACTCCGGGTAAAATTACGAACCCAACTAAAACTCCGGGTAAAATTACGAACCCAACTAAAAGTCCGGGTAAAAATACGAACCGAACTATTAACTCAAGACTCCGGGTAAAATTACGAACCCAACTAAAACTCCGGGTAAAATTACGAACCCAACTAAAACTCCGGGTAAAATTACGAACCCAACTAAAAGTCCGGGTAAAAAATACGAACCCAACTAAAAAGTCCGGGTAAAATTACGAACCCAACTAAAACTCCGGGTAAAATTAAGAACCCAACTAAAAGTCCGGGTAAAAAATTCGAACCCAACTAAAAAGTCCGGGTAAAATTACGAACCCAACTAAAACTCCGGGTAAAATTACGAACCGAACTAAAAAGTCCGGGTAAAATTACGAACCCAACTAAAACTCCGGGTAAAAAATACGAACCCAACTAAAAAGTCCGGGTAAAATTACGAACCCAACTAAAAAGTCCGGGTAAAATTACGAACCCAACTAAAACTCCGGGTAAAATTACGAACTCAACTAAAACTCCGGGTAAAATTACGAACCGAACTAAAAAGTCCGGGTAAAATTACGAACCCAACTAAAACTCCGGGTAAAAAATACGAACCCAACTAAAAAGTCCGGGTAAAATTACGAACCCAACTAAAAAGTCCGGGTAAAATTACGAACCCAACTAAAACTCCGGGTAAAATTACGAACTCAACTAAAACTCCGGGTAAAATTACCACCACAACTAAAACTCCGGGTAAAATTACGAACCCAACTAAAACTCCGGGTAAAATTACGAACCCAACTAAAACTCCGGGTAAAAAATTCGAACCCAACTAAAACTCCGGGTAAAATTACGAACCCAACTAAAAGTCCGGGTAAAAAATACGAACCCAACTAAAAAGTCCGGGTAAAATTACGAACCCAACTAAAACTCCGGGTAAAATTACGAACCCAACTAAAACTCCGGGTAAAGAATACGAACCCAACTAAAAAGTCCGGGTAAAATTACGAACCCAACTAAAAAGTCCGGGTAAAATTACGAACCCAACTAAAACTCCGGGTAAAATTACGAACCCAACTAAAAGTCCGGGTAAAAAATACGAACCCAACTAAAAAGGCCGGGTAAAATTACGAACCCAACTAAAACTCCGGGTAAAATTACGATCCCAAGTAAAACTCCGGGTAAAATTACGAACCCAAGTAAAACTCCGGGTAAAATTACGAACCCAAGTAAAACTCCGGGTAAAATTACGAACCCAACTAAAACTCCGGGTAAAATTACGAACCCAACTAAAACTCCGGGTAAAATTACGAACCCAACTAAAAGTCCGGGTAAAAATACGAACCGAACTATTAACTCAAGACTCCGGGTAAAATTACGAACCCAACTAAAACTCCGGGTAAAATTACGAACCCAACTAAAACTCCGGGTAAAATTACGAACCCAACTAAAAGTCCGGGTAAAAAATACGAACCCAACTAAAAAGTCCGGGTAAAATTACGAACCCAACTAAAACTCCGGGTAAAATTAAGAACCCAACTAAAAGTCCGGGTAAAAAATTCGAACCCAACTAAAAAGTCCGGGTAAAATTACGAACCCAACTAAAACTCCGGGTAAAATTACGAACCGAACTAAAAAGTCCGGGTAAAATTACGAACCCAACTAAAACTCCGGGTAAAAAATACGAACCCAACTAAAAAGTCCGGGTAAAATTACGAACCCAACTAAAAAGTCCGGGTAAAATTACGAACCCAACTAAAACTCCGGGTAAAATTACGAACTCAACTAAAACTCCGGGTAAAATTACGAACCGAACTAAAAAGTCCGGGTAAAATTACGAACCCAACTAAAACTCCGGGTAAAAAATACGAACCCAACTAAAAAGTCCGGGTAAAATTACGAACCCAACTAAAAAGTCCGGGTAAAATTACGAACCCAACTAAAACTCCGGGTAAAATTACGAACTCAACTAAAACTCCGGGTAAAATTACGAACCCAACTAAAACTCCGGGTAAAATTACGAACCCAACTAAAAGTCCGGGTAAAAAATACGAACCCAACTAAAAAGTCCGGGTAAAATTACGAACCCAAGTAAAACTCCGGGTAAAATTACGAACCCAACTAAAACTCCGGGTAAAATTACGAACCCAACTAAAAAGTCCGGGTAAAAAATACGAACCCAACTAAAAAGTCCGGGTAAAATTACGAACCCAACTAAAACTCCGGGTGAAATTACGAACCCAACTAAAACTCCGGGTATAAAATACGAACCCAACTAAAAAGTCCGGGTAAAATTACGAACCCAACTAAAAAGTCCGGGTAAAATTACAAACCCAACTAAAACTCCGGGTAAAATTACGAACTCAACTAAAACTCCGGGTAAAATTACGAACCCAACTAAAACTCCGGGTAAAATTACGAACCCAACTAAAAGTCCGGGTAAAAAATACGAACCCAACTAAAAAGTCCGGGTAAAATTACGAACCCAACTAAAACTCCGGGTAAAATTACGAACCCAACTAAAACTCCGGGTAAAATTACGAACCCAAGTAAAACTCCGGGTAAAATTACGAACCCAACTAAAACTCCGGGTAAAATTACGAACCCAACTAAAACTCCGGGTAAAATTACGAACCCAACTAAAAGTCCGGGTAAAAATACGAACCCAACTAAAAAGTCCGGGTAACTCAAGACTCCGGGTAAAATTACGAACCCAACTAAAACTATGGGTAAAATTACGAACCCAACTAAAAGTCCGGGTAAAAAATACGAACCCAACTAAAAGGTCCGGGTAAAATTACGAACCCAACTAAAACTCCGGGTAAAAATATGAACCCAACTAAAAGTCCGGGTAAAAAATTCGAACCCAACTAAAAAGTCCGGGTAAAATTACGAACCCAACTAAAACTCCGCGTAAAATTACGAACCCAACAAAAAAGTCCGGGTAAAATTACGAACCCAACTAATAAGTCCGGGTAAAATTACGAACCCAACTAAAAAGTCCGGGTAAAATTACGAACCCAACTAAAACTCCGGGTAAAATTACGAACTCAACTAAAACTCCGGGTAAAAATACGAACCCAACTAAAACTCCGGGTAAAAGATACGAACCCAATTAAAACTCCGGGTAAAAAATACGAACCCAACTAAAACTCCGGGTAAAATTACGAACCCAATTAAAAAGTCCGGGTAAAATTACGAACCCAACTAAAACTCCGGGTAAAAAATACGAACCCAACTAAAAAGTCCGGGTAAAATTACGAACCCAAGTAAAACTCCGGGTAAAATTACGAACCCAACTAAAACTCCGGGTAAAATTACGAACCCAACTAAAAGTCCGGGTAAAAAATACGAACCCAACTAAAAAGTCCGGGTAAAATTACGAACCCAAGTGAAACTCCGGGTAAAATTACGAACCCAACTAAAACTCCGGGTAAAATTACGAACCCAACTAAAAGTCCGGGTAAAAAAATACGAACCCAACTAAAAAGTCCGGTTAAAATTACGAACCCAACTAAAAGTCCGGGTAAAAAATACGAACCCAACTAAAAAGTCCGGGCAAAATTACGAACCCAAGTAAAACTCCGGGTAAAATTACGAACCCAACTAAAACTCCGGGTAAAATTACGAACCCAAGTAAAACTCCGGGTAAAATTACGAACCCAAATAAAAAGTCCAGGTAAAATTACGAACCCAACTAAAACTCCGGGTAAAATTACGAACTCAACTAAAACTCCGGGTAAAATTACGAACCCAACTAAAACTCCGGGTAAAATTAGGAACCCAACTAAAAGTCCGGGTAAAAAATACGAACCCAACTAAAAAGTCCGGGTAAAATTACGAACCCAACTAAAAGTCCGGGTAAAATTACGAACCCAACTAAAACTCCGGGTAAAATTACGAACCCAACTAAAAAGTCCGGGTAAAATTACTAACCCAACTAAAACTCCGGGTAAAAAATACGAACCAAAGAAAAAAGTCCGGGTAACATTTAGAACCCAACTAAAACTCCGGGTAAAAAAATACGAACCCAACTAAAACTCCGGGCAAAAATACTAACCCAACTAAAAAGTCCGGGTAAAAAATACGAACCCAACTAAAACTCCGGGTAAAAATACGAACCCAACTAAAACTCCGGGTAAAAATACGAACCCAACTAAAACTCCGGGTAAAAAATACGGGCCCAACTAAAACTCCGGGTAAAAATACGAACCCAACTAAAACTCCGGGTAAAAATACGAACCCAACTAAAAATCCGGGCAAAAATTCTAACCCAACTAAAAAGTCCGGGTAAAAAATACGAACCCAACTAAAACTCCGGGTAAAAATACGAACCCAACTAAAACTCCGGGTAAAAAATACGAACCCAACTAAAACTCCGGGTAAAAAATACGAACCCAACTAAAAAGTCTGGTAAAAAATATGAACCCAACTAAAACTCCGGGTAAAATTACCAACACAACTAAAACTCCGGGTAAAAATACGAACCCAACTAAAACTCCGGATAAAAAATACGAACCCAACTAAAACTCCGGGTAAAAAATTCGAACCCAACTAAAACTCCGGGTAAAATTACGAACCCAACTAAAAGTCCGGGTAAAAAATACGAACCCAACTAAAAAGTCCGGGTAAAATTACGAACCCAACTAAAACTCCGGGTAAAATTACGAACCCAACTAAAACTCCGGGTAAAAAATACGAACCCAACTAAAAAGTCCGGGTAAAATTACGAACCCAACTAAAAAGTCCGGGTAAAATTACGAACCCAACTAAAACTCCGGGTAAAATTACGAACTCAACTAAAACTCCGGGTAAAATTACGAACCCAACTAAAACTCCGGGTAAAATTACGAACCCAACTAAAAAGTCCGGGTAAAATTACGAACCCAAATAAAAAGTCCGGGTAAAATTACGAACCCAACTAAAACTCCGGGTAAAATTACGAACTCAACTAAAACTCCGGGTAAAATTACGAACCCAACTAAAACTCCGGGTAAAATTAGGAACCCAACTAAAAGTCCGGGTAAAAAATACGAACCCAACTAAAAAGTCCGGGTAAAATTACGAACCCAACTAAAACTCCGGGTAAAATTACGAACCCAACTAAAACTCCGGGTAAAATTACGAACCCAACTAAAAAGTCCGGGTAAAATTACGAACCCAAATAAAAAGTCCGGGTAAAATTACGAACCCAACTAAAACTCCGGGTAAAATTACGAACTCAACTAAAACTCCGGGTAAAATTACGAACCCAACTAAAACTCCGGGTAAAATTAGGAACCCAACTAAAAGTCCGGGTAAAAAATACGAACCCAACTAAAAAGTCCGGGTAAAATTACGAACCCAACTAAAACTCCGGGTAAAATTACGGACCCAACTAAAACTCCGGGTAAAATTACGAACCCAACTAAAACTCGGGGTAAAATTACGAACCCAACTAAAACTCCGGGTAAAATTACGAACCCAACTAAAAAGTCCGGGTAAAATTACGAACCCAACTAAAACTCCGGGTAAAAAATACGAACCAAACAAAAAAGTCCGGGTAACATTTAGAACCCAACTAAAACTCCGGTTAAAAAAATACGAACCCAACTAAAACTCCAAGCAAAAATACTAACCCAACTAAAAAGTCCGGGTAAAAAATACGAACCCAACTAAAACTCCGGGTAAAAATACGAACCCAACTAAAACTCCGGGTAAAAATACGAACCCAACTAAAACTCCGGGTAAAAAATACGGACCCAACTAAAACTCCGGTAAAAAATACGGACCCAACTAAAACTCCGGGTAAAAATACGAACCCAACTAAAACTCCGGGTAAAAATACGAACCCAACTAAAACTCCGGGCAAAAATACTAACCCAACTAAAAGGTCCGGGTAAAAAATACGAACCCAACTAAAACTCCGGGTAAAAATACGAACCTAACTAAAACTCCGGGTAAAAAATACGAACCCAACTAAAACTCCGGGTAAAAAATACGAACCCAACTAAAAAGTCTGGTAAAAAATATGAACCCAACTAAAACTCCGGGTAAAATTACCACCACAACTAAAACTCCGGGTAAAAATACGAACCCAACTAAAACTCCGGATAAAAATACGAACCCAACTAAAACTCCGGGTAAAAAATTCGAACCCAACTAAAACTCCGGGTAAAATTACGAACCCAACTAAAAGTCCGGGTAAAAAATACGAACCCAACTAAAAAGTCCGGGTAAAATTACGAACCCAACTAAAACTCCGGGTAAAATTACGAACCCAACTAAAACTCCGGGTAAAAAATACGAACCCAACTAAAAAGTCCGGGTAAAATTACGAACCCAACTAAAAAGTCCGGGTAAAATTACGAACCCAACTAAAACTCCGGGTAAAATTACGAACCCAACTAAAAGTCCGGGTAAAAAATACGAACCCAACTAAAAAGGCCGGGTAAAATTACGAACCCAACTAAAACTCCGGGTAAAATTACGAACCCAACTAAAACTCCGGGTAAAATTACGAACCCAAGTAAAACTCCGGGTAAAATTACGAACCCAAGTAAAACTCCGGGTAAAATTACTAACCCAACTAAAACTCCGGGTAAAATTACGAACCCAACTAAGACTCCGGGTAAAATTACGAACCCAACTAAAAGTCCGGGTAAAAATACGAACCCAACTATTAACTCAAGACTCCGGGTAAAATTACGAACCCAACTAAAACTCCGGGTAAAATTACGAACCCAACTAAAACTCCGGGTAAAATTACGAACCCAACTAAAAGTCCGGGTAAAAAATACGAACCCAACTAAAAAGTCCGGGTAAAATTACGAACCCAACTAAAAAGTCCGGGTAAAATTACGAACCCAACTAAAACTCCGGGTAAAATTACGAACCCAACTAAAAGTCCGGGTAAAAAATTCGAACCCAACTAAAAAGTCCGGGTAAAATTACGAACCCAACTAAAACTCCGGGTAAAATTACGAACCGAACTAAAAAGTCCGGGTAAAATTACGAACTCAACTAAAAAGTCCGGGTAAAATTACGAACCCAACTAAAAAATCCGGGTAAATTTACGAACCCAACTAAAACTCCGGGTAAAATTACGAACTCAACTAAAACTCCGGGTAAAATTACGAACCCAACTAAAACTCCGGGTAAAATTACGAACCCAACTAAAAGTCCGGGTAAAAAATACGAACCCAACTAAAAAGTCCGGGTAAAATTACGAACCCAACTAAAACTCCGGGTAAAATTACGAACCCAACTAAAACTCCGGGTAAAATTACGAACCCAAGTAAAACTCCGGGTAAAATTACGAACCCAAGTAAAACTCCGGGTAAAATTACGAACCCAACTAAAACTCCGGGTAAAATTACGAACCCAACTAAAACTCCGGGTAAAATTACGAACCCAACTAAAAGTCCGGGTAAAAAATACGAACCCAACTAAAAAGTCCGGGTAAAATTACGAACCCAAGTAAAACTCCGGGTAAAATTACGAACCCAACTAAAACTCCGGGTAAAATTACGAACCCAACTAAAACTCCGGGTAAAATTACGAACCCAACTAAAACTCCGGGTAAAATTACGAACCCAACTAACAAGTGCGGGTAAAATTACGAACCCAACTAAAACTCCGGGTAAAAATACGAACCAAACAAAAAAGTCCGGGTAACATTTAGAACCCAACTAAAACTCCGGGTAAAAAAATACGAACCCAACTAAAACTCCGGGCAAAAATACTAACCCAACTAAAAAGTCCGGGTAAAAAATACGAACCCAACTAAAACTCCGGGTAAAAATACGAACCCAACTAAAACTCCGGGTAAAATTACGAACCCAAATAAAAAGTCCGGGTAAAATTACGAACCCAACTAAAACTCCGGGTAAAATTACGAACTCAACTAAAACTCCGGGTAAAATTACGAACCCAACTAAAACTCCGGGTAAAATTAGGAACCCAACTAAAAGTCCGGGTAAAAAATACGAACCCAACTAAAAAGTCCGGGTAAAATTACGAACCCAACTAAAACTCCGGGTAAAATTACGAACCCAACTAAAAAGTCCGGGTAAAATTACGAACCCAAATAAAAAGTCCGGGTAAAATTACGAATCCAACTAAAACTCCGGGTAAAATTACGAACTCAACTAAAACTCCGGGTAAAATTACGAACCAAACTAAAACTCCGGGTAAAATTAGGAACCCAACTAAAAGTCCGGGTAAAAAATACGAACCCAACTAAAAAGTCCGGGTAAAATTACGATCCCAACTAAAACTCCGGGTAAAATTACGAACCCAACTAAAACTCCGGGTAAAATTACGAACCCAACTAAAACTCGGGGTAAAATTACGAACCCAACTAAAACTCCGGGTAAAATTACGAACCCAACTAAAAAGTCCGGGTAAAATTACGAACCCAACTAAAACTCCGGGTAAAAAATACGAACCAAACAAAAAAGTCCGGGTAACATTTAGAACCCAACTAAAACTCCGGGTAAAAAAATACGAACCCAACTAAAACACCGGGCAAAAATACTAACCCAACTAAAAAGTCCGGGTAAAAAATACGAACCCAACTAAAACTCCGGGTAAAAATACGAACCCAACTAATACTCCGGGTAAAAATACGAACCCAACTAAAACTCCGGGTAAAAAATACGGACCCAACTAAAACTCCGGGTAAAAATACGAACCCAACTAAAACTCCGGGTAAAAATACGAACCCAACTAAAACTCCGGGCAAAAATACTAACCCAACTAAAAAGTCCGGGTAAAAAATACGAACCCAACTAAAACTCCGGGTAAAAATACGAACCCAACTAAAACTCCGGGTAAAAAATACGAACCCAACTAAAACTCCGGGTAAAAAATACGAACCCAACTAAAAAGTCTGGTAAAAAATATGAACCCAACTAAAACTCCGGGTAAAATTACCACCACAACTAAAACTCCGGGTAAAAATACGAACCCAACTAAAACTCCGGATAAAAAATACGAACCCAACTAAAACTCCGGGTAAAAAATTCGAACCCAACTAAAACTCCGGGTAAAATTACGAACCCAACTAAAAGTCCGGGTAAAAAATACGAACCCAACTAAAAAGTCCGGGTAAAATTACGAACCCAACTAAAACTCCGGGTAAAATTACGAACCCAACTAAAACTCCGGGTAAAAAATACGAACCCAACTAAAAAGTCCGGGTAAAATTACGAACCCAACTAAAAAGTCCGGGTAAAATTACGAACCCAACTAAAACTCCGGGTAAAATTACGAACTCAACTAAAACTCCGGATAAAATTACGAACCCAACTAAAACTCCGGGTAAAATTACGAACCCAACTAAAAGTCCGGGTAAAAAATACAAACCCAACTAAAAAGGCCGGGTAAAATTACGAACCCAACTAAAACTCCGGGTAAAATTACGAACCCAACTAAAACTCCGGGTAAAATTACGAACCCAAATAAAACTCCGGGTAAAATTACGAACCCAACTAAAACTCCGGGTAAAATTACGAACCCAACTAAAACTCCGGGTAAAATTACGAACCCAACTAAAAGTCCGGGTAAAAATACGAACCCAACTATTAACTCAAGACTCCGGGTAAAATTACGAACCCAACTAAAATCCGGGTAAAATTACGAACCCAACTAAAACTCCGGGTAAAATTACGAACCCAACTAAAAGTCCGGGTAAAAAATACGAACCGAACTAAAAAGTCCGGGTAAAATTACGAACCCAACTAAAACTCCGGGTAAAATTAAGAACCCAACTAAAAGTCCGGGTAAAAAATTCGAACCCAACTAAAAAGTCCGGGTAAAATTACGAACCCAACTAAAACTCCGGGTAAAATTACGAACCGAACTAAAAAGTCCGGGTAAAATTACGAACCCAACTAAAAAGTCCGGGTAAAATTACGAACCCAACTAAAAAATCCGGGTAAATTTACGAACCCAACTAAAACTCCGGGTAAAATTACGAACTCAACTAAAACTCCGGGTAAAATTACGAACCCAACTAAAACTCCGGGTAAAATTACGAACCCAACTAAAAGTCCGGGTAAAAAATACGAACCCAACTAAAAAGTCCGGGTAAAATTACGAACCCAACTAAAACTCCGGGTAAAATTACGAACCCAACTAAAACTCCGGGTAAAATTACGAACCCAAGTAAAACTCCGGGTAAAATTACGAACCCAAGTAAAACTCCGGGTAAAATTACGAACCCAACTAAAACTCCGGGTAAAATTACGAACCCAACTAAAACTCCGGGTAAAATTACGAACCCAACTAAAACTCCGGATAAAAAATACGAACCCAACTAAAACTCCGGGTAAAAAATTCGAACCCAACTAAAACTCCGGGTAAAATTACGAACCCAACTAAAAGTCCGGGTAAAAAATACGAACCCAACTAAAAAGTCCGGGTAAAATTACGAACCCAACTAAAACTCCGGGTAAAATTACGAACCCAACTAAAACTCCGGGTAAAAAATACGAACCCAACTAAAAAGTCCGGGTAAAATTACGAACCCAACTAAAAAGTCCGGGTAAAATTACGAACCCAACTAAAACTCCGGGTAAAATTACGAACTCAACTAAAACTCCGGATAAAATTACGAACCCAACTAAAACTCCGGGTAAAATTACGAACCCAACTAAAAGTCCGGGTAAAAAATACAAACCCAACTAAAAAGGCCGGGTAAAATTACGAACCCAGCTAAAACTCCGGGTAAAATTACGAACCCAAGTAAAACTCCGGGTAAAATTACGAACCCAAATAAAACTCCGGGTAAAATTACGAACCCAACTAAAACTCCGGGTAAAATTACGAACCCAACTAAAACTCCGGGTAAAATTACGAACCCAACTAAAAGTCCGGGTAAAAATACGAACCCAACTATTAACTCAAGACTCCGGGTAAAATTACGAACCCAACTAAAACTCCGGGTAAAATTACGAACCCAACTAAAACTCCGGGTAAAATTACGAACCCAACTAAAAGTCCGGTTAAAAAATACGAACCGAACTAAAAAGTCCGGGTAAAATTACGAACCCAACTAAAACTCCGGGTAAAATTAAGAACCCAACTAAAAGTCCGGGTAAAAAATTCGAACCCAACTAAAAAGTCCGGGTAAAATTACGAACCCAACTAAAACTCCGGGTAAAATTACGAACCGAACTAAAAAGTCCGGGTAAAATTACGAACCCAACTAAAAAGTCCGGGTAAAATTACGAACCCAACTAAAAAATCCGGGTAAATTTACGAACCCAACTAAAACTCCGGGTAAAATTACGAACTCAACTAAAACTCCGGGTAAAATTACGAACCCAACTAAAACTCCTGGTAAAATTACGAACCCAACTAAAAGTCCGGGTAAAAAATACGAACCCAACTAAAAAGTCCGGGTAAAATTACGAACCCAACTAAAACTCCGGGTAAAATTACGAACCCAACTAAAACTCCGGGTAAAATTACGAACCCAAGTAAAACTCCGGGTAAAATTACGAACCCAAGTAAAACTCCGGGTAAAATTACGAACCCAACTAAAACTCCGGGTAAAATTACGAACCCAACTAAAACTCCGGGTAAAATTACGAACCCAACTAAAAGTCCGGGTAAAAAATACGAACCCAACTAAAAAGTCCGGGTAAAATTACGAACCCAAGTAAAACTCCGGGTAAAATTACGAACCCAACTAAAACTCCGGGTAAAATTACGAACCCAACTAAAACTCCGGGTAAAATTACGAACCCAACTAAAACTCCGGGTAAAATTACGAACCCAACTAAAAAGTGCGGGTAAAATTACGAACCCAACTAAAACTCCGGGTAAAAAATACGAACCAAACAAAAAAGTCCGGGTAACATTTAGAACCCAACTAAAACTCCGGGTAAAAAAATACGAACCCAACTAAAACTCCGGGCAAAAATACTAACCCAACTAAAAAGTCCGGGTAAAAAATACGAACCCAACTAAAAAGTCCGGGTAAAATTACGAACCCAACTAAAACTCCGGGTAAAATTACGAACCCAACTAAAACTCCGGGTAAAATTACGAACCCAACTAAAACTCCGGGTAAAAAATACGAACCCAACTAAAAGTCCGGGTAAAAAATACGAACCCAACTAAAAAGTCCGGGCAAAATTACGAACCCAAGTAAAACTCCGGGTAAAATTACGAACCCAACTAAAACTCCGGGTAAAATTACGAACCCAAGTAAAACTCCGGGTAAAATTACGAACCGAAATAAAAAGTCCGGGTAAAATTACGAACCCAACTAAAACTCCGGGTAAAATTACGAACTCAACTAAAACTCCGGGTAAAATTACGAACCCAACTAAAACTCCGGGTAAAATTAGGAACCCAACTAAAAGTCCGGGTAAAAAATACGAACCCAACTAAAAAGTCCGGGTAAAATTACGAACCCAACTAAAAGTCCGGGTAAAATTACGAACCCAACTAAAACTCCGGGTAAAATTACGAACCCAACTAAAACTCGGGGTAAAATTACGAACCCAACTAAAACTCCGAGTAAAATTACGAACCCAACTAAAAAGTCCGGGTAAAATTACTAACCCAACTAAAACTCCGGGTAAAAAATACGAACCAAACAAAAAAGTCCGGGTAACATTTAGAACCCAACTAAAACTCCGGGTAAAAAAATACGAACCCAACTAAAACTCCGGGCAAAAATACTAACCCAACTAAAAAGTCCGTGTAAAAAATACGAACCCAACTAAAACTCCGGGTAAAAATACGAACCCAACTAAAACTCCGGGTAAAAATACGAACCCAACTAAAACTCCGGGTAAAAAATACGGACCCAACTAAAACTCCGGGTAAAAATACGAACCCAACTAAAACTCCGGGTAAAAATACGAACCCAACTAAAAATCCGGGCAAAAATACTAACCCAACTAAAAAGTCCGGGTAAAAAATACGAACCCAACTAAAACTCCGGGTAAAAATACGAACCCAACTAAAACTCCGGGTAAAAAATACGAACCCAACTAAAACTTCGGGTAAAAAATACGAACCCAACTAAAAAGTCTGGTAAAAAATATGAACCCAACTAAAACTCCGGGTAAAATTACCAACACAACTAAAACTCCGGGTAAAAATACGAACCCAACTAAAACTCCGGATAAAAAATACGAACCCAACTAAAACTCCGGGTAAGAAATTCGAACCCAACTAAAACTCCGGGTAAAATTACGAACCCAACTAAAAGTCCGGGTAAAAAATACGAACCCAACTAAAAAGTCCGGGTAAAATTACGAACCCAACTAAAACTCCGGGTAAAATTACGAACCCAACTAAAACTCCGGGTAAAAAATACGAACCCAACTAAAAAGTCCGGGTAAAATTACGAACCCAACTAAAAAGTCCGGGTAAAATTACGAACCCAACTAAAACTCCGGGTAAAATTACGAACTCAACTAAAACTCCGGGTAAAATTACGAACCCAACTAAAACTCCGGGTAAAATTACGAACCCAACTTAAAAGTCCGGGTAAAATTACGAACCCAAATAAAAAGTCCGGGTAAAATTACGAACCCAACTAAAACTCCGGGTAAAATTACGAACTCAACTAAAACTCCGGGTAAAATTACGAACCCAACTAAAACTCCGGGTAAAATTAGGAACCCAACTAAAAGTCCGGGTAAAAAATACGAACCCAACTAAAAAGTCCGGGTAAAATTACGAACCCAACTAAAACTCCGGGTAAAATTACGAACCCAACTAAAACTCCGGGTAAAATTACGAACCCAACTAAAAAGTCCGGGTAAAATTACGAACCCAAATAAAAAGTCCGGGTAAAATTACGAACCCAACTAAAACTCCGGGTAAAATTACGAACTCAACTAAAACTCCGGGTAAAATTACGAACCCAACTAAAACTCCGGGTAAAATTAGGAACCCAACTAAAAGTCCGGGTAAAAAATACGAACCCAACTAAAAAGTCCGGGTAAAATTACGAACCCAACTAAAACTCCGGGTAAAATTACGGACCCAACTAAAACTCCGGGTAAAATTACGAACCCAACTAAAACTCGGGGTAAAATTACGAACCCAACTAAAACTCCGGGTAAAATTACGAACCCAACTAAAAAGTCCGGGTAAAATTACGAACCCAACTAAAACTCCGGGTAAAAAATACGAACCAAACAAAAAAGTCCGGGTAACATTTAGAACCCAACTAAAACTCCGGGTAAAAAAATACGAACCCAACTAAAACTCCGGGCAAAAATACTAACCCAACTAAAAAGTCCGGGTAAAAAATACGAACCCAACTAAAACTCCGGGTAAAAATACGAACCCAACTAAAACTCCGGGTAAAAATACGAACCCAACTAAAACTCCGGGTAAAAAATACGGACCCAACTAAAACTCCGGGTAAAAATACGAACCCAACTAAAACTCCGGGTAAAAATACGAACCCAACTAAAACTCCGGGCAAAAATACTAACCCAACTAAAAGGTCCGGGTAAAAAATACGAACCCAACTAAAACTCCGGGTAAAAATACGAACCTAACTAAAACTCCGGGTAAAAAATACGAACCCAACTAAAACTCCGGGTAAAAAATACGAACCCAACTAAAAAGTCTGGTAAAAAATATGAACCCAACTAAAACTCCGGGTAAAATTACCACCACAACTAAAACTCCGGGTAAAAATACGAACCCAACTAAAACTCCGGATAAAAAATACGAACCCAACTAAAACTCCGGGTAAAAAATTCGAACCCAACTAAAACTCCGGGTAAAATTACGAACCCAACTAAAAGTCCGGGTAAAAAATACGAACCCAACTAAAAAGTCCGGGTAAAATTACGAACCCAACTAAAACTCCGGGTAAAATTACGAACCCAACTAAAACTCCGGGTAAAAAATACGAACCCAACTAAAAAGTCCGGGTAAAATTACGAACCCAACTAAAAAGTCCGGGTAAAATTACGAACCCAACTAAAACTCCGGGTAAAATTACGAACCCAACTAAAAGTCCGGGTAAAAAATACGAACCCAACTAAAAAGGCCGGGTAAAATTACGAACCCAACTAAAACTCCGGGTAAAATTACGAACCCAACTAAAACTCCGGGTAAAATTACGAACCCAAGTAAAACTCCGGGTAAAATTACGAACCCAAGTAAAACTCCGGGTAAAATTACTAACCCAACTAAAACTCCGGGTAAAATTACGAACCCAACTAAAACTCCGGGTAAAATTACGAACCCAACTAAAAGTCCGGGTAAAAATACGAACCCAACTATTAACTCAAGACTCCGGGTAAAATTACGAACCCAACTAAAACTCCGGGTAAAATTACGAACCCAACTAAAACTCCGGGTAAAATTACGAACCCAACTAAAAGTCCGGGTAAAAAATACGAATCCAACTAAAAAGTCCGGGTAAAATTACGAACCCAACTAAAAAGTCCGGGTAAAATTACGAACCCAACTAAAACTCCGGGTAAAATTACGAACCCAACTAAAAGTCCGGGTAAAATTACGAACCCAACTAAAACTCCGGGTAAAATTACGAACCGAACTAAAAAGTCCGGGTAAAATTACGAACTCAACTAAAAAGTCCGGGTAAAATTACGAACCCAACTAAAAAATCCGGGTAAATTTACGAACCCAACTAAAACTCCGGGTAAAATTACGAACTCAACTAAAACTCCGGGTAAAATTACGAACCCAACTAAAACTCCGGGTAAAATTACGAACCCAACTAAAAGTCCGGGTAAAAAATACGAACCCAACTAAAAAGTCCGGGTAAAATTACGAACCCAACTAAAACTCCGGGTAAAATTACGAACCCAACTAAAACTCCGGGTAAAATTACGAACCCAAGTAAAACTCCGGGTAAAATTACGAACCCAAGTAAAACTCCGGGTAAAATTACGAACCCAACTAAAACTTCGGGTAAAATTACGAACCCAACTAAAACTCCGGGTAAAATTACGAACCCAACTAAAAGTCCGGGTAAAAAATACGAACCCAACTAAAAAGTCCGGGTAAAATTACGAACCCAAGTAAAACTCCGGGTAAAATTACGAACCCAACTAAAACTCCGGGTAAAATTACGAACCCAACTAAAACTCCGGGTAAAATTACGAACCCAACTAAAACTCCGGGTAAAATTACGAACCCAACTAACAAGTGCGGGTAAAATTACGAACCCAACTAAAACTCCGGGTAAAAAATACAAACCAAACAAAAAAGTCCGGGTAACATTTAGAACCCAACTAAAACTCCGGGTAAAAAAATACGAACCCAACTAAAAGTCCGGGCAAGAATACTAACCCAACTAAAAAGTCCGGGTAAAAAATACGAACCCAACTAAAACTCCGGGTAAAAATACGAACCCAACTAAAACTCCGGGTAAAATTACGAACCCAAATAAAAAGTCCGGGTAAAATTACGAACCCAACTAAAACTCCGGGTAAAATTACGAACTCAACTAAAACTCCGGGTAAAATTACGAACCCAACTAAAACTCCAGGTAAAATTAGGAACCCAGCTAAAACTCCGGGTAAAATTACGAACCCAACTAAAACTCCGGGTAAAATTACGAACCCAACTAAAAAGTCCGGGTAAAATTACGAACCCAAATAAAAAGTCCGGGTAAAATTACGAATCCAACTAAAACTCCGGGTAAAATTACGAACTCAACTAAAACTCCGGGTAAAATTACGAACCAAACTAAAACTCCGGGTAAAATTAGGAACCCAACTAAAAGTCCGGGTAAAAAATACGAACCCAACTAAAAAGTCCGGGTAAAATTACGAACCCAACTAAAACTCCGGGTAAAATTACGAACCCAACTAAAACTCCGGGTAAAATTACGAACCCAACTAAAACTCGGGGTAAAATTACGAACCCAACTAAAACTCCGGGTAAAATTACGAACCCAACTTAAAAGTCCGGGTAAAATTACGAACCCAACTAAAACTCCGGGTAAAAAATACGAACCAAACAAAAAAGTCCGGGTAACATTTAGAACCCAACTAAAACTCCGGGTAAAAAAATACGAACCCAACTAAAACACCGGGCAAAAATACTAACCCAACTAAAAAGTCCGGGTAAAAAATACGAACCCAACTAAAACTCCGGGTAAAAATACGAACCCAACTAAAACTCCGGGTAAAAATACGAACCCAACTAAAACTCCGGGTAAAAAATACGGACCCAACTAAAACTCCGGGTAAAAATACGAACCCAACTAAAACTCCGGGTAAAAATACGAACCCAACTAAAACTCCGGGCAAAAATACTAACCCAACTAAAAAGTCCGGGTAAAAAATACGAACCCAACTAAAACTCCGGGTAAAAATACGAACCCAACTAAAACTCCGGGTAAAAAATACGAACCCAACTAAAACTCCGGGTAAAAAATACGAACCCAACTAAAAAGTCTGGTAAAAAATATGAACCCAACTAAAACTCCGGGTAAAATTACCACCACAACTAAAACTCCGGGTAAAAATACGAACCCAACTAAAACTCCGGATAAAAAATACGAACCCAACTAAAACTCCGGGTAAAAAATTCGAACCCAACTAAAACTCCGGGTAAAATTACGAACCCAACTAAAAGTCCGGGTAAAAAATACGAACCCAACTAAAAAGTCCGGGTAAAATTACGAACCCAACTAAAACTCCGGGTAAAATTACGAACCCAACTAAAACTCCGGGTAAAAAATACGAACCCAACTAAAAAGTCCGGGTAAAATTACGAACCCAACTAAAAAGTCCGGGTAAAATTACGAACCCAACTAAAACTCCGGGTAAAATTACGAACTCAACTAAAACTCCGGATAAAATTACGAACCCAACTAAAACTCCGGGTAAAATTACGAACCCAACTAAAAGTCCGGGTAAAAAATACAAAGCCAACTAAAAAGGCCGGGTAATATTACGAACCCAACTAAAACTCCGGGTAAAATTACGAACCCAACTAAAACTCCGGGTAAAATTACGAACCCAAGTAAAACTCCGGGTAAAATTACGAACCCAAATAAAACTCCGGGTAAAATTACGAACCCAACTAAAACTCCGGGTAAAATTACGAACCCAACTAAAACTCCGGGTAAAATTACGAACCCAACTAAAAGTCCGGGTAAAAATACGAACCCAACTATTAACTCAAGACTCCGGGTAAAATTACGAACCCAACTAAAACTCCGGGTAAAATTACGAACCCAACTAAAACTCCGGGTAAAATTACGAACCCAACTAAAAGTCCGGGTAAAAAATACGAACCGAACTAAAAAGTCCGGGTAAAATTACGAACCCAACTAAAACTCCGGGTAAAATTAAGAACCCAACTAAAAGTCCGGGTAAAAAATTCGAACCCAACTAAAAAGTCCGGGTAAAATTACGAACCCAACTAAAACTCCGGGTAAAATTACGAACCCAACTAAAAGTCCGGGTAAAAAATACGAACCCAACTAAAAAGTCCGGGTAAAATTACGAACCCAACTAAAACTCCGGGTAAAATTACGAACCCAACTAAAACTCCGGGTAAAAAATACGAACCCAACTAAAAAGTCCGGGTAAAATTACGAACCCAACTAAAAAGTCCGGGTAAAATTACGAACCCAACTAAAACTCCGGGTAAAATTACGAACTCAACTAAAACTCCGGGTAAAATTACGAACCCAACTAAAACTCCGGGTAAAATTAGGAACCCAACTAAAAGTCCGGGTAAAAAATACGAACCCAACTAAAAAGTCCGGGTAAAATTACGAACCCAGCTAAAACTCCGGGTAAAATTACGAACCCAACTAAAACTCCGGGTAAAATTACGAACCCAACTAAAAAGTCCGGGTAAAATTACGAACCCAAATAAAAAGTCCGGGTAAAATTACGAATCCAACTAAAACTCCGGGTAAAATTACGAACTCAACTAAAACTCCGGGTAAAATTACGAACCAAACTAAAACTCCGGGTAAAATTAGGAACCCAACTAAAAGTCCGGGTAAAAAATACGAACCCAACTAAAAAGTCCGGGTAAAATTACGAACCCAACTAAAACTCCGGGTAAAATTACGAACCCAACTAAAACTCCGGGTAAAATTACGAACCCAACTAAAACTCGGGGTAAAATTACGAACCCAACTAAAACTCCGGGTAAAATTACGAACCCAACTAAAAAGTCCGGGTAAAATTACGAACCCAACTAAAACTCCGGGTAAAAAATACGAACCAAACAAAAAAGTCCGGGTAACATTTAGAACCCAACTAAAACTCCGGGTAAAAAAATACGAACCCAACTAAAACACCGGCCAAAAATACTAACCCAACTAAAAAGTCCGGGTAAAAAATACGAACCCAACTAAAACTCCGGGTAAAAATACGAACCCAACTAAAACTCCGGGTAAAAATACGAACCCAACTAAAACTCCGGGTAAAAAATACGGACCCAACTAAAACTCCGGGTAAAAATACGAACCCAACTAAAACTCCGGGTAAAAATACGAACCCAACTAAAACTCCGGGCAAAAATACTAACCCAACTAAAAAGTCCGGGTAAAAAATACGAACCCAACTAAAACTCCGGGTAAAAATACGAACCCAACTAAAACTCCGGGTAAAAAATACGAACCCAACTAAAACTCCGGGTAAAAAATACGAACCCAACTAAAAAGTCTGGTAAAAAATATGAACCCAACTAAAACTCCGGGTAAAATTACCACCACAACTAAAACTCCGGGTAAAAATACGAACCCAACTAAAACTCCGGATAAAAAATACGAACCCAACTAAAACTCCGGGTAAAAAATTCGAACCCAACTAAAACTCCGGGTAAAATTACGAACCCAACTAAAAGTCCGGGTAAAAAATACGAACCCAACTAAAAAGTCCGGGTAAAATTACGAACCCAACTAAAACTCCGGGTAAAATTACGAACCCAACTAAAACTCCGGGTAAAAAATACGAACCCAACTAAAAAGTCCGGGTAAAATTACGAACCCAACTAAAAAGTCCGGGTAAAATTACGAACCCAACTAAAACTCCGGGTAAAATTACGAACTCAACTAAAACTCCGGATAAAATTACGAACCCAACTAAAACTCCGGGTAAAATTACGAACCCAACTAAAAGTCCGGGTAAAAAATACAAAGCCAACTAAAAAGGCCGGGTAAAATTACGAACCCAACTAAAACTCCGGGTAAAATTACGAACCCAACTAAAACTCCGGGTAAAATTACGAACCCAAGTAAAACTCCGGGTAAAATTACGAACCCAAATAAAACTCCGGGTAAAATTACGAACCCAACTAAAACTCCGGGTAAAATTACGAACCCAACTAAAACTCCGGGTAAAATTACGAACCCAACTAAAAGTCCGGGTAAAAATACGAACCCAACTATTAACTCAAGACTCCGGGTAAAATTACGAACCCAACTAAAACTCCGGGTAAAATTACGAACCCAACTAAAACTCCGGGTAAAATTACGAACCCAACTAAAAGTCCGGGTAAAAAATACGAACCGAACTAAAAAGTCCGGGTAAAATTACGAACCCAACTAAAACTCCGGGTAAAATTAAGAACCCAACTAAAAGTCCGGGTAAAAAATTCGAACCCAACTAAAAAGTCCGGGTAAAATTACGAACCCAACTAAAACTCCGGGTAAAATTACGAACCGAACTAAAAATTCCGGGTAAAATTACGAACCCAACTAAAAAGTCCGGGTAAAATTACGAACCCAACTAAAAAATCCGGGTAAATTTACGAACCCAACTAAAACTCCGGGTAAAATTACGAACTCAACTAAAACTCCGGGTAAAATTACGAACCCAACTAAAACTCCGGGTAAAATTACGAACCCAACTAAAAGTCCGGGTAAAAAATACGAACCCAACTAAAAAGTCCGGGTAAAATTACGAACCCAACTAAAACTCCGGGTAAAATTACGAACCCAACTAAAACTCCGGGTAAAATTACGAACCCAAGTAAAACTCCGGGTAAAATTACGAACCCAAGTAAAACTCCGGGTAAAATTACGAACCCAACTAAAACTCCGGGTAAAATTACGAACCCAACTAAAACTCCGGGTAAAATTACGAACCCAACTAAAAGTCCGGGTAAAAAATATGAACCCAACTAAAAAGTCCGGGTAAAATTACGAACCCAAGTAAAACTCCGGGTAAAATTACGAACCCAACTAAAACTCCGGGTAAAATTACGAACCCAACTAAAACTCCGGGTAAAATTACGAACCCAACTAAAACTCCGGGTAAAATTACGAACCCAACTAAAAAGTGCGGGTAAAATTACGAACCCAACTAAAACTCCGGGTAAAAAATACGAACCAAACAAAAAAGTCCGGGTAACATTTAGAACCCAACTAAAACTCCGGGTAAAAAAATACGAACCCAACTAAAACTCCGGGCAAAAATACTAACCCAACTAAAAAGTCCGGGTAAAAAATACGAACCCAACTAAAACTCCGGGTAAAATTACGAACTCAACTAAAACTCCGGGTAAAATTACGAACCCAACTAAAACTCCGGGTAAAATTAGGAACCCAACTAAAAGTCCGGGTAAAAAATACGAACCCAACTAAAAAGTCCGGGTAAAATTACGAACCCAGCTAAAACTCCGGGTAAAATTACGAACCCAACTAAAACTCCGGGTAAAATTACGAACCCAACTAAAAAGTCCGGGTAAAATTACGAACCCAAATAAAAAGTCCGGGTAAAATTACGAATCCAACTAAAACTCCGGGTAAAATTACGAACTCAACTAAAACTCCGGGTAAAATTACGAACCAAACTAAAACTCCGGGTAAAATTAGGAACCCAACTAAAAGTCCGGGTAAAAAATACGAACCCAACTAAAAAGTCCGGGTAAAATTACGAACCCAACTAAAACTCCGGGTAAAATTACGAACCCAACTAAAACTCCGGGTAAAATTACGAACCCAACTAAAACTCGGGGTAAAATTACGAACCCAACTAAAACTCCGGGTAAAATTACGAACCCAACTAAAAAGTCCGGGTAAAATTACGAACCCAACTAAAAGTCCGGGTAAAAAATACAAAGCCAACTAAAAAGGCCGGGTAAAATTACGAACCCAACTAAAACTCCGGGTAAAATTACGAACCCAAGTAAAACTCCGGGTAAAATTACGAACCCAAATAAAACTCCGGGTAAAATTACGAACCCAACTAAAACTCCGGGTAAAATTACGAACCCAACTAAAACTCCGGGTAAAATTACGAACCCAACTAAAAGTCCGGGTAAAAATACGAACCCAACTATTAACTCAAGACTCCGGGTAAAATTACGAACCCAACTAAAACTCCGGGTAAAATTACGAACCCAACTAAAACTCCGGGTAAAATTACGAACCCAACTAAAAGTCCGGGTAAAAAATACGAACCAAACTAAAAAGTCCGGGTAAAATTACGAACCCAACTAAAACTCCGGGTAAAATTAAGAACCCAACTAAAAGTCCGGGTAAAAAATTCGAACCCAACTAAAAAGTCCGGGTAAAATTACGAACCCAACTAAAACTCCGGGTAAAATTACGAACCGAACTAAAAAGTCCGGGTAAAATTACGAACCCAACTAAAAAGTCCGGGTAAAATTACGAACCCAACTAAAAAATCCGGGTAAATTTACGAACCCAACTAAAACTCCGGGTAAAATTACGAACTCAACTAAAACTCCGGGTAAAATTACGAACCCAACTAAAACTCCGGGTAAAATTACGAACCCAACTAAAAGTCCGGGTAAAAAATACGAACCCAACTAAAAAGTCCGGGTAAAATTACGAACCCAACTAAAACTCCGGGTAAAATTACGAACCCAACTAAAACTCCGGGTAAAATTACGAACCCAAGTAAAACTCCGGGTAAAATTACGAACCCAAGTAAAACTCCGGGTAAAATTACGAACCCAACTAAAACTCCGGGTAAAATTACGAACCCAACTAAAACTCCGGGTAAAATTACGAACCCAACTAAAAGTCCGGGTAAAAAATATGAACCCAACTAAAAAGTCCGGGTAAAATTACGAACCCAAGTAAAACTCCGGGTAAAATTACGAACCCAACTAAAACTCCGGGTAAAATTACGAACCCAACTAAAACTCCGGGTAAAATTACGAACCCAACTAAAACTCCGGGTAAAATTACGAACCCAACTAAAAAGTGCGGGTAAAATTACGAACCCAACTAAAACTCCGGGTAAAAAATACGAACCAAACAAAAAAGTCCGGGTAACATTTAGAACCCAACTAAAACTCCGGGTAAAAAAATACGAACCCAACTAAAACTCCGGGCAAAAATACTAACCCAACTAAAAAGTCCGGGTAAAAAATACGAACCCAACTAAAAAGTCCGGGTAAAATTACGAACCCAACTAAAAGTCCGGGTAAAATTACGAACCCAACTAAAACTCCGGGTAAAATTACGAACCCAACTAAAAGTCCGGGTAAAAAATACGAACCCAACTAAAAAGTCCGGTTAAAATTACGAACCCAACTAAAAGTCCGGGTAAAAAATACGAACCCAACTAAAAAGTCCGGGCAAAATTACGAACCCAAGTAAAACTCCGGGTAAAATTACGAACCCAACTAAAACTCCGGGTAAAATTACGAACCCAAGTAAAACTCCGGGTAAAATTACGAACCCAAATAAAAAGTCCGGGTAAAATTACGAACCCAACTAAAACTCCGGGTAAAATTACGAACTCAACTAAAACTCCGGGTAAAATTACGAACCCAACTAAAACTCCGGGTAAAATTAGGAACCCAACTAAAAGTCCGGGTAAAAAATACGAACCCAACTAAAAAGTCCGGGTAAAATTACGAACCCAACTAAAAGTCCGGGTAAAATTACGAACCCAACTAAAACTCCGGGTAAAATTACGAACCCAACTAAAACTCGGGGTAAAATTACGAACCCAACTAAAACTCCGGGTAAAATTACGAACCCAACTAAAAAGTCCGGGTAAAATTACTAACCCAACTAAAACTCCGGGTAAAAAATACGAACCAAACAAAAAAGTCCGGGTAACATTTAGAACCCAACTAAAACTCCGGGTAAAAAAATACGAACCCAACTAAAACTCCGGGCAAAAATACTAACCCAACTAAAAAGTCCGGGTAAAAAATACGAACCCAACTAAAACTCCGGGTAAAAATACGAACCCAACTAAAACTCCGGGTAAAAATACGAACCCAACTAAAACTCCGGGTAAAAAATACGGACCCAACTAAAACTCCGGGTAAAAATACGAACCCAACTAAAACTCCGGGTAAAAATACGAACCCAACTAAAAATCCGGGCAAAAATACTAACCCAACTAAAAAGTCCGGGTAAAAAATACCAACCCAACTAAAACTCCGGGTAAAAATACGAACCCAACTAAAACTCCGGGTAAAAAATACGAACCCAACTAAAACTCCGGGTAAAAAATACGAACCCAACTAAAAAGTCTGGTAAAAAATATGAACCCAACTAAAACTCCGGGTAAAATTACCAACACAACTAAAACTCCGGGTAAAAATACGAACCCAACTAAAACTCCGGATAAAAAATACGAACCCAACTAAAACTCCGGGTAAAAAATTCGAACCCAACTAAAACTCCGGGTAAAATTACGAACCCAACTAAAAGTCCGGGTAAAAAATACGAACCCAACTAAAAAGTCCGGGTAAAATTACGAACCCAACTAAAACTCCGGGTAAAATTACGAACCCAACTAAAACTCCGGGTAAAAAATACGAACCCAACTAAAAAGTCCGGGTAAAATTACGAACCCAACTAAAAAGTCCGGGTAAAATTACGAACCCAACTAAAACTCCGGGTAAAATTACGAACTCAACTAAAACTCCGGGTAAAATTACGAACCCAACTAAAACTCCGGGTAAAATTGCGAACCCAACTAAAAAGTCCGGGTAAAATTACGAACCCAAATAAAAAGTCCGGGTAAAATTACGAACCCAACTAAAACTCCGGGTAAAATTACGAACTCAACTAAAACTCCGGGTAAAATTACGAACCCAACTAAAACTCCGGGTAAAATTAGGAACCCAACTAAAAGTCCGGGTAAAAAATACGAACCCAACTAAAAAGTCCGGGTAAAATTACGAACCCAACTAAAACTCCGGGTAAAATTACGAACCCAACTAAAACTCCGGGTAAAATTACGAACCCAACTAAAAAGTCCGGGTAAAATTACGAACCCAAATAAAAAGTCCGGGTAAAATTACGAACCCAACTAAAACTCCGGGTAAAATTACGAACTCAACTAAAACTCCGGGTAAAAAATACGGACCCAACTAAAACTCCGGGTAAAAATACGAACCCAACTAAAACTCCGGGTAAAAATACGAACCCAACTAAAAATCCGGGCAAAAATACTAACCCAACTAAAAAGTCCGGGTAAAAAATACGAACCCAACTAAAACTCCGGGTAAAAATACGAACCCAACTAAAACTCCGGGTAAAAAATACGAACCCAACTAAAACTCCGGGTAAAAAATACGAACCCAACTAAAAAGTCTGGTAAAAAATATGAACCCAACTAAAACTCCGGGTAAAATTACCAACACAACTAAAACTCCGGGTAAAAATACGAACCCAACTAAAACTCCGGATAAAAAATACGAACCCAACTAAAACTCCGGGTAAAAAATTCGAATCCAACTAAAACTCCGGGTAAAATTACGAACCCAACTAAAAGTCCGGGTAAAAAATACGAACCCAACTAAAAAGTCCGGGTAAAATTACGAACCCAACTAAAACTCCGGGTAAAATTACGAACCCAACTAAAACTCCGGGTAAAAAATACGAACCCAACTAAAAAGTCCGGGTAAAATTACGAACCCAACTAAAAAGTCCGGGTAAAATTACGAACCCAACTAAAACTCCGGGTAAAATTACGAACTCAACTAAAACTCCGGGTAAAATTACGAACCCAACTAAAACTCCGGGTAAAATTACGAACCCAACTAAAAAGTCCGGGTAAAATTACGAACCCAAATAAAAAGTCCGGGTAAAATTACGAACCCAACTAAAACTCCGGGTAAAATTACGAACTCAACTAAAACTCCGGGTAAAATTACGAACCCAACTAAAATTCCGGGTAAAATTAGGAACCCAACTAAAGGTCCGGGTAAAAAATACGAACCCAACTAAAAAGTCCGGGTAAAATTACGAACCCAACTAAAACTCCGGGTAAAATTACGGACCCAACTAAAACTCCGGGTAAAATTACGAACCCAACTAAAACTCGGGGTAAAATTACGAACCCAACTAAAACTCCGGGTAAAATTACGAACCCAACTAAAAAGTCCGGGTAAAATTACGAACCCAACTAAAACTCCGGGTAAAAAATACGAACCAAACAAAAAAGTCCGGGTAACATTTAGAACCCAACTAAAACTCCGGGTAAAAAAATACGAACCCAACTAAAACTCCGGGCAAAAATACTAACCCAACTAAAAAGTCCGGGTAAAAAATACGAACCCAACTAAAACTCCGGGTAAAAATACGAACCCAACTAAAACTCCGGGTAAAAATACGAACCCAACTAAAACTCCGGGTAAAAAATACGGACCCAACTAAAACTCCGGGTAAAAATACGAACCCAACTAAAACTCCGGGTAAAAATACGAACCCAACTAAAACTCCGGGCAAAAATACTAACCCAACTAAAAGGTCCGGGTAAAAAATACTAACCCAACTAAAACTCCGGGTAAAAATACGAACCCAACTAAAACTCCGGGTAAAAAATACGAACCCAACTAAAACTCCGGGTAAAAAATACGAACCCAACTAAAAAGTCTGGTAAAAAATATGAACCCAACTAAAACTCCGGGTAAAATTACCACCACAACTAAAACTCCGGGTAAAAATACGAACCCAACTAAAACTCCGGATAAAAAATACGAACCCAACTAAAACTCCGGGTAAAAAATTCGAACCCAACTAAAACTCCGGGTAAAATTACGAACCCAACTAAAAGTCCGGGTAAAAAATACGAACCCAACTAAAAAGTCCGGGTAAAATTACGAACCCAACTAAAACTCCGGGTAAAATTACGAACCCAACTAAAACTCCGGGTAAAAAATACGAACCCAACTAAAAAGTCCGGGTAAAATTACGAACCCAACTAAAAAGTCCGGGTAAAATTACGAACCCAACTAAAACTCCGGGTAAAATTACGAACCCAACTAAAAGTCCGGGTAAAAAATACGAACCCAACTAAAAAGGCCGGGTAAAATTACGAACCCAACTAAAACTCCGGGTAAAATTACGAACCCAACTAAAACTCCGGGTAAAATTA
The DNA here is from genome assembly GCA_964023965.1 of Melinopterus prodromus. NCBI lineage: Eukaryota > Metazoa > Arthropoda > Insecta > Coleoptera > Scarabaeidae > Melinopterus > Melinopterus prodromus. The sequence goes on along the minus strand of CAXIES010000611.1, from coordinate 8,372 downwards.
CGAACCCAAGTAAAACTCCGGGTAAAATTACGAACCCAAGTAAAACTCCGGGTAAAATTACTAACCCAACTAAAACTCCGGGTAAAATTACGAACCCAACTAAAACTCCGGGTAAAATTACGAACCCAACTAAAAGTCCGGGTAAAAATACGAACCCAACTATTAACTCAAGACTCCGGGTAAAATTACGAACCCAACTAAAACTCCGGGTAAAATTACGAACCCAACTAAAACTCCGGGTAAAATTACGAACCCAACTAAAAGTCCGGGTAAAAAATACGAACCCAACTAAAAAGTCCGGGTAAAATTACGAACCCAACTAAAAAGTCCGGGTAAAATTACGAACACAACTAAAACTCCGGGTAAAATTACGAACCCAACTAAAAGTCCGGGTAAAAAATTCGAACCCAACTAAAAAGTCCGGGTAAAATTTCGAACCCAACTAAAACTCCGGGTAAAATTACGAACCGAACTAAAAAGTCCGGGTAAAATTACGAACCCAACTAAAAAGTCCGGGTAAAATTACGAACCCAACTAAAAAATCCGGGTAAATTTACGAACCCAACTAAAACTCCGGGTAAAATTACGAACTCAACTAAAACTCCGGGTAAAATTACGAACCCAACTAAAACTCCGGGTAAAATTACGAACCCAACTAAAAGTGCGGGTAAAAAATACGAACCCAACTAAAAAGTCCGGGTAAAATTACGAACCCAACTAAAACTCCGGGTAAAATTACGAACCCAACTAAAAGTCCGGGTAAAAATACGAACCCAACTATTAACTCAAGACTCCGGGTAAAATTACGAACCCAAGTAAAACTCCGGGTAAAATTACGAACCCAACTAAAACTCCGGGTAAAATTACGAACCCAACTAAAACTCCGGGTAAAATTACGAACCCAACTAAAAGTCCGGGTAAAAAATACGAACCCAACTAAAAAGTCCGGGTAAAATTACGAACCCAAGTAAAACTCCGGGTAAAATTACGAACCCAACTAAAACTCCGGGTAAAATTACGAACCCAACTAAAACTCCGGGTAAAATTACGAACCCAACTAAAACTCCGGGTAAAATTACGAACCCAACTAACAAGTGCGGGTAAAATTACGAACCCAACTAAAACTCCGGGTAAAAAATACGAACCAAACAAAAAAGTCCGGGTAACATTTAGAACCCAACTAAAACTCCGGGTAAAAAAATACGAACCCAACTAAAACTCCGGGCAAAAATACTAACCCAACTAAAAAGTCCGGGTAAAAAATACGAACCCAACTAAAACTCCGGGTAAAAATACGAACCCAACTAAAACTCCGGGTAAAATTACGAACCCAAATAAAAAGTCCGGGTAAAATTACGAACCCAACTAAAACTCCGGGTAAAATTACGAACTCAACTAAAACTCCGGGTAAAATTACGAACCCAACTAAAACTCCGGGTAAAATTAGGAACCCAACTAAAAGTCCGGGTAAAAAATACGAACCCAACTAAAAAGTCCGGGTAAAATTACGAACCCAACTAAAACTCCGGGTAAAATTACGAACCCAACTAAAACTCCGAGTAAAATTACGAACCCAACTAAAAAGTCCGGGTAAAATTACGAACCCAAATAAAAAGTCCGGGTAAAATTACGAATCCAACTAAAACTCCGGGTAAAATTACGAACTCAACTAAAACTCCGGGTAAAATTACGAACCAAACTAAAACTCCGGGTAAAATTAGGAACCCAACTAAAAGTCCGGGTAAAAAATACGAACCCAACTAAAAAGTCCGGGTAAAATTACGAACCCAACTAAAACTCCGGGTAAAATTAAGAACCCAACTAAAACTCCGGGTAAAATTACGAACCCAACTAAAACTCGGGGTAAAATTACGAACCCAACTAAAACTCCTGGTAAAATTACGAACCCAACTAAAAAGTCCGGGTAAAATTACGAACCCAACTAAAACTCCGGGTAAAAAATACGAACCAAACAAAAAAGTCCGGGTAACATTTAGAACCCAACTAAAACTCCGGGTAAAAAAATACGAACCCAACTAAAACACCGGGCAAAAATACTAACCCAACTAAAAAGTCCGGGTAAAAAATACGAACCCAACTAAAACTCCGGGTAAAAATACGAACCCAACTAAAACTCCGGGTAAAAATACGAACCCAACTAAAACTCCGGGTAAAAAATACGGACCCAACTAAAACTCCGGGTAAAAATACGAACCCAACTAAAACTCCGGGTAAAAATACGAACCCAACTAAAACTCCGGGCAAAAATACTAACCCAACTAAAAAGTCCGGGTAAAAAATACGAACCCAACTAAAACTCCGGGTAAAAATACGAACCCAACTAAAACTCCGGGTAAAAAATACGAACCCAACTAAAACTCCGGGTAAAAAATACGAACCCAACTAAAAAGTCTGGTAAAAAATATGAACCCAACTAAAACTCCGGGTAAAATTACCACCACAACTAAAACTCCGGGTAAAAATACGAACCCAACTAAAACTCCGGATAAAAAATACGAACCCAACTAAAACTCCGGGTAAAAAATTCGAACCCAACTAAAACTCCGGGTAAAATTACGAACCCAACTAAAAGTCCGGGTAAAAAATACGAACCCAACTAAAAAGTCCGGGTAAAATTACGAACCCAACTAAAACTCCGGGTAAAATTACGAACCCAACTAAAACTCCGGGTAAAAAATACGAACCCAACTAAAAAGTCCGGGTAAAATTACGAACCCAACTAAAAAGTCCGGGTAAAATTACGAACCCAACTAAAACTCCGGGTAAAATTACGAACTCAACTAAAACTCCGGATAAAATTACGAACCCAACTAAAACTCCGGGTAAAATTACGAACCCAACTAAAAGTCCGGGTAAAAAATACAAACCCAACTAAAAAGGCCGGGTAAAATTACGAACCCAACTAAAACTCCGGGTAAAATTACGAACCCAACTAAAACTCCGGGTAAAATTACGAACCCAAGTAAAACTCCGGGTAAAATTACGAACCCAAATAAAACTCCGGGTAAAATTACGAACCCAATTAAAACTCCGGGTAAAATTACGAACCCAACTAAAAGTCCGGGTAAAAATACGAACCCAACTATTAACTCAAGACTCCGGGTAAAATTACGAACCCAACTAAAAGTCCGGGTAAAAAATACGAACCCAACTAAAAAGTCCGGGTAAAATTACGAACCCAACTAAAACTCCGGGTAAAATTAAGAACCCAACTAAAAGTCCGGGTAAAAAATTCGAACCCAACTAAAAAGTCCGGGTAAAATTACGAACCCAACTAAAACTCCGGGTAAAATTACGAACCGAACTAAAAAGTCCGGGTAAAATTACGAACCCAACTAAAAAGTCCGGGTAAAATTACGAACCCAACTAAAAAATCCGGGTAAATTTACGAACCCAACTAAAACTCCGGGTAAAATTACGAACTCAACTAAAACTCCGGGTAAAATTACGAACCCAACTAAAACTCCGGGTAAAATTACGAACCCAACTAAAAGCCCGGGTAAAAAATACGAACCCAACTAAAAAGTCCGGGTAAAATTACGAACCCAACTAAAACTCCGGGTAAAATTACGAACCCAACTAAAACTCCGGGTAAAATTACGAACCCAAGTAAAACTCCGGGTAAAATTACGAACCCAAGTAAAACTCCGGGTAAAATTACGAACCCAACTAAAACTCCGGGTAAAATTACGAACCCAACTAAAACTCCGGGTAAAATTACGAACCCAACTAAAAGTCCGGGTAAAAAATACGAACCCAACTAAAAAGTCAGGGTAAAATTACGAACCCAAGTAAAACTCCGGGTAAAATTACGAACCCAACTAAAACTCCGGGTAAAATTACGAACCCAACTAAAACTCCGGGTAAAATTACGAACCCAACTAAAACTCCGGGTAAAATTACGAACCCAACTAAAAAGTGCGGGTAAAATTACGAACCCAACTAAAACTCCGGGTAAAAAATACGAACCAAACAAAAAAGTCCGGGTAACATTTAGAACCCAACTAAAACTCCGGGTAAAAAAATACGAACCCAACTAAAACTCCGGGCAAAAATACTAACCCAACTAAAAAGTCCGGGTAAAAAATACGACCCCAACTAAAACTCCGGGTAAAAATACGAACCCAACTAAAACTCCGGGTAAAAATACGAACCCAACTAAAACTCCGGCTAAAAATACGAACCCAACTAAAACTCCGGGTAAAAATACGAACCCAACTAAAACTCCGGGTAAAAAATACGAACCCAACTAAAACTCCGGGTAAAAAATACGAACCCAACTAAAACTCCGGGTAAAAAATACGGACCCAACTAAAACTCCGGGTAAAAATACGAACCCAACTAAAACTCCGGTAAAAATACGAACCCAACTAAAACTCCGGGCAAAAATACTAACCCAACTAAAAAGTCCGGGTAAAAAATACGAACCCAACTAAAACTCCGGGTAAAAATACGAACCCAACTAAAACTCCGGGTAAAAAATACGAACCCAACTAAAACTCCGGGTAAAAAATACGAACCCAACTAAAAAGTCTGGTAAAAAATATGAACCCAACTAAAACTCCGGGTAAAATTACCAACACAACTAAAACTCCGGGTAAAAATACGAACCCAACTAAAACTCCGGATAAAAAATACGAACCCAACTAAAACTCCGGGTAAAAAATTCGAACCCAACTAAAACTCCGGGTAAAATTACGAACCCAACGTAAAAGTCCGGGTAAAAAATACGAACCCAACTAAAAAGTCCGGGTAAAATTACGAACCCAACTAAAACTCCGGGTAAAATTACGAACCCAACTAAAACTCCGGGTAAAAAATATGAACCCAACTAAAAAGTCCGGGTAAAATTACGAACCCAACTAAAAAGTCCGGGTAAAATTACGAACCCAACTAAAACTCCGGGTAAAATTACGAACTCAACTAAAACTCCGGGTAAAATACGAACCCAACTAAAACTCCGGGTAAAATTACGAACCCAACTAAAAGTCCGGGTAAAAAATACGAACCCAACTAAAAAGGCGGGTAAAATTACGAACCCAACTAAAACTCCGGGTAAAATTACGAACCCACCTAAAACTCCGGGTAAAATTACGAACCCAAGTAAAACTCCGGGTAAAATTACGAACCCAAGTAAAAACTCCGGGTAAAATTACGAACCCAACTAAAACTCCGGGTAAAATTACGAACCCAACTAAAACTCCGGGTAAAATTACGAACCCAACTAAAAGTCCGGGTAAAAATACGAATCCAACTATTAACTCAAGACTCCGGGTAAAATTACGAACCCAACTAAAACTTCGGTAAAATTACGAACCCAACTAAAACTCCGGGTAAAATTACGAACCAACTAAAAGTCCGGGTAAAAAATACGAACCCAACTAAAAAGTCCGGGTAAAATTACAAACCCAACTAAAACTCCGGGTAAAATTAAGAACCCAACTAAAAGTCCGGGTAAAAAATTCGAACCCAACTAAAAGTCCGGGTAAAATTACGAACCCAACTAAAACTCCGGGTAAAATTACGAACCGAACTAAAAAGTCCGGGTAAAATTACGAACCCAACTAAAAAGTCCGGGTAAAATTACGAACCCAACTAAAAAATCCGGGTAAATTTACGAACCCAACTAAAACTCCGGGTAAAATTACGAACTCAACTAAAACTCCGGGTAAAATTACGAACCCAACTAAAACTCAGTGTAAAATTACGAACCCAACTAAAAGTCCGGGTAAAAAATACGAACCCAACTAAAAAGTCCGGGTAAAATTACGAACCCAACTAAAACTCCGGGTAAAATTACGAACCCAACTAAAACTCCGGGTAAAATTACGAACCCAAGTAAAACTCCGGGTAAAATTACGAACCCAAGTAAAACTCCGGGTAAAATTACGAACCCAACTAAAACTCCGGGTAAAATTACGAACCCAACTAAAACTCCGGGTAAAATTACGAACCCAACTAAAAGTCCGGGTAAAAAATACGAACCCAACTAAAAAGTCCGGGTAAAATTACGAACCCAAGTAAAACTCCGGGTAAAAAATACGAACCAAACAAAAAAGTCCGGGTAACATTTAGAACCCAACTAAAACTCCGGGTAAAAAAATACGAACCCAACTAAAACTCCGGGCAAAAATACTAACCCAACTAAAAGTCCGGGTAAAAAATACGAACCCAACTAAAACTCCGGGTAAAAATACGAACCCAACTAAAACTCCGGGTAAAAATACGAACCCAACTAAAACTCCGGGTAAAAATACGAACCCAACTAAAACTCCGGGTAAAAATACGAACCCAACTAAAACTCCGGGTAAAAAATACGAACCCAACTAAAACTCCGGGTAAAAAATACGAACCCAACTAAAACTCCGGGTAAAAAATACGGACCCAACTAAAACTCCGGGTAAAAATACGAACCCAACTAAAACTCCGGGTAAAAATACGAACCCAACTAAAACTCCGGGCAAAAATACTAACCCAACTAAAAAGTCCGGGTAAAAAATACGAACCCAACTAAAACTCCGGGTAAAAATACGATCCCAACTAAAACTCCGGGTAAAAAATACGAACCCAACTAAAACTCCGGGTAAAAAATACGAACCCAACTAAAAAGTCTGGTAAAAAATATGAACCCAACTAAAACTCCGGGTAAAATTACCAACACAACTAAAACTCCGGGTAAAAAATACGAACACAACTAAAACTCCGGGTAAAATTAGGAACCCAACTAAAAGTCCGGGTAAAAAATACGAACCCAACTAAAAAGTCCGGGTAAAATTACGAACCCAACTAAAACTCCGGGTAAAATTACGAACCCAACTAAAATTCCGGGTAAAAAATACGAACCCAACTAAAAAGTCCGGGTAAAATTACGAACCCAACTAAAAAGTCCGGGTAAAATTACGAACCCAACTAAAACTCCGGGTAAAATTACGAACTCAACTAAAACTCCGGGTAAAATTACGAACCCAACTAAAACTCCGGGTAAAATTACGAACCCAACTAAAAGTCCGGGTAAAAAATACGAACCCAACTAAAAAGGCCGGGTAAAATTACGAACCCAACTAAAACTGCGGGTAAAATTACGAACCAAACTAAAACTCCGGGTAAAATTACGAACCCAAGTAAAACTCCGGGTAAAATTACGAACCCAAGTAAAACTCCGAGTAAAATTACGAACCCAACTAAAACTCCGGGTAAAATTACGAACCCAACTAAAACTCCGGGTAAAATTACGAACCCAACTAAAAGTCCGGGTAAAAATACGAACCCAACTATTAACTCAAGACTCCGGGTAAAATTACGAACCCAACTAAAACTCCGGGTAAAATTACGAACCCAACTAAAACTCCGGGTAAAATTACGAACCCAACTAAAAGTCCGGGTAAAAAATACGAACCCAACTAAAAAGTCCGGGTAAAATTACGAACCCAACTAAAACTCCGGGTAAAATTAAGAACCCAACTAAAAGTCCGGGTAAAAAATTCGAACCCAACTAAAAAGTCCGGGTAAAATTACGAACCCAACTAAAACTCCGGGTAAAATTACGAACCGAACTAAAAAGTCCGGGTAAAATTACGAACCCAACTAAAAAGTCCGGGTAAAATTACGAACCCAACTAAAAAATCCGGGTAAATTTACGAACCCAACTAAAACTCCGGGTAAAATTACGAACTCAACTAAACTCCGGGTAAAATTACGAACCCAACTAAAACTCCGGGTAAAATTACGAACCCAACTAAAAGTCCGGGTAAAAAATACGAACCCAACTAAAAAGTCCGGGTAAAATTACGAACCCAACTAAAACTCCGGGTAAAATTACGAACCCAACTAAAACTCCGGGTAAAATTACGAACCCAAGTAAAACTCCGGGTAAAATTACGAACCCAAGTAAAACTCCGGGTAAAATTACGAACCCAACTAAAACTCCGGGTAAAATTACGAACCCAACTAAAACTCCGGGTAAAATTACAAACCAACTAAAAGTCCGGGTAAAAATACGAACCCAACTAAAAAGTCCGGGTAAAATTACGAACCCAAGTAAAACTCCGGGTAAAATTACGAACCCAACTAAAACTCCGGGTAAAATTACGAACCCAACTAAAACTCCGGGTAAAATTACGAACCCAACTAAAACTCCGGGTAAAATTACGAACCCAACTAAAAAGTGCGGGTAAAATTACGAACCCAACTAAAACTCGGGGTAAAAAATACGAACCAAACAAAAAAGTCCGGGTAACATTTAGAACCCAACTAAAACTCCGGGTAAAAAAATACGAACCCAACTAAAACTCCGGGCAAAAATACTAACCCAACTAAAAAGTCCGGGTAAAAAATACGAACCCAACTAAAAA